>PJEN01000741.1:129076-241389 GCA_004024605.1 Pteronura brasiliensis
CCCCGCCACTCCACAGAGAGGAAATGGTTGTTTTTGAGGCTGTTTTTTGTGAGCTGGTTGGAGGGCGTAGCCAACTGCAACAAATAGCGGGGCCAGGCCGCGGCAGCCAGACACTAACAGGATGTGTTTCCTGATAGGAAAGCAGGGCGGCCTGCTCAGCTCCTGCTCTGGTGGGACCCTCCTCCCCTGCCCTCCCCACCTTCCTTTCCTAAAGGGAAGGCCCGGGTGCCTGCTCAGAGCAGACCCATGGTCCCACCTGTCTGTCTCGCACCCCACCAGCCCCGCGCTCAGGTACTCCAGAGCAGCCACGGAGGCAGGTGGTCCCCACGGGGCACGCTTCTGCCCTGGGCCCGGGGCCTGGGTGGGCAGGGCGTGGGTGGCCGGTCACCCATAGCCATCTCGTGGTTCCCCCGGCATGTAGGTGCCCCAGGGCCTGCCCTTGTCACAGGGGTTCACGGAGAGTGGATGACATGGCTGGGCACAGTGTAGAGGCCCCCACTTGCCACCCAGATGGGCGGATCGGGGCCCACACCCACAGAACTGGCAGGCGAGAGCGTGGTCCTGAAGGGAGGTGCGGGGGCCGGATACTGGACCCGCAGTGCAGGTCCCCCAGCGAGGCCTGAGGGCAGAGGGACTGGGGTTTGTGGCCTGGGCTGTGATTGTGCTGACCGCGTGTCCGATGAGGGAGCTCAGTCCCTTTTGCACGAGCGGACACGCAGTTCAGGGGTGGTGCTGACCCTCTGAGACGCCACACCCAGCTGGGGTCCTAAAGCGGCCATGCACGGAGAGAAAGGCCGCCGCACACCCACTTCTAGCATGTGTGTCCCGGATGCTGTCCGGTCAGAGCCTCGGGCGCCGAGCTGCCCGCTCGCTATCTGGCGCCCTTGTCACAGGCGAGGAGGCTGGGGTGCAGGGAGGCCACACACCTGCCCAGGTGACAGAGGCGGCAAGATGCGCCCGGCATAGTGGGACTGGCCTGGTCCCCTCGGCTTGCCTGTCCCCCACTCGCCTCCTGCTTCTGGAGCTACGGGGAGCTCCAGCACCTCTGACACAGCAGCCCCTAGTGTGCCTTGGAAGCCTCAGCCCCTGTAACTTTGTAGGTTTTTTCATTTTGGGGGGTTGGTTCTTAGTTTTACAGCTCATTCAGTGGCAACTGGTAATCGTTAAATGGGCAGGGGTTACCTTCAAAAATCACTAACATTCGCTGAGCTGTCATCTCTCAAGGGTGATCAGATGCCTGGAGTCGCACACATAAGGTCCGTTAGAGGGGCACCTGGGTGGCTCTGTGGGTTGAGCATCCAACGCTTGGTTTCTACTCAGGCTGTGGTCGTGGGGTCATGGAATCGAGCCCAGCATCGGGTTCTGTGCGCAGTGCAGAGTCTGCTTGAGTTCTTACCCCACCGCCTCCTCTGCCCCTCCCCCTGCTCGGGCATGTGCACGTGCTGTTTCTCTCTCACATTAATAAAATCTTTAAAAAAAAGAGATGCATCGAATACATCAGACTTGGTCTATCACCAGCCTTGATCAAACCAGACTAGGGAAAGAACCAGGTCTGGGGACACATGCGTAGTCTTAACATAGCCAATTTTTAGCCTGTCCTGATTATTACAAAATCAGAACAGCAAAATTATTCCCCGGCCCCCATTACTGGGGATCACATGTCTGTAGGGGGCTCTGCACCTGCTGCGGGCAAGGCACGGCCCCCCGCACCACCAAGCCTATGTCCCTGCAAGACGGGGGTCTTTGGGGAGTCGTTTGCCCTTCCACTCCATGAGGGTTTGGCCTTCTTCAGCATTTCTCCCAGTAGACTTTGTAGCAAACGCATCAGCTGAGTTCTTGCCACTGTCTTCTCTCCTTGGCCTGTGTCCTGCCCCCCCATCTCTGCTCCAGCTTCCTGGGGATTCCAGGGGGCCCCCATGGCTCTCTGCCATGGCCCCCTTCTCCCAGGAGGACTAGGACCACTCGAGAGTCCCTAGGGACACAGTGTAGTGCGTTGGCTCCACAAGGAGGCTCTTCCAACACTTCTGCTTGGAGGGATCAGTCCCCCCACATTATTTATTTAAGTCATTTGTCCCTGGGTGGTCTTTGATGGCTGCTGGATCCACTATCAGCTCCCCTACCAGCTGGTGCCTGGAGGCCCTGCCCCGTCCACAATCCCGATTCTAGCTGGGAGCCACAGGCCCAGGTACAGAATATGAGTTAAGAGTTACCCTGCGGCGACACCTGAGTGGCTCAGTGGGTTAAGCCTCTGCCTTCAGCTCAGGTCATGATCCCAGGGTCCTGGGATCGAGCCTCACATAGGGCTCTCTGCTCAGCAGGGAGCCTGCTTCCCTTTCCCTCTCTCTGCCTGCCTCTCTGCAGATCTCTGTCTGTCAAATAAATAAAATCTTCAAAAAAAAAAAAAAAAAGTTACGCTGGGCCCCATCCTGACACCCAGACAGACCTCCCAAGGACTGCTCCTTCCTGTCCTCCTGAGTTGCCCGTGATGGGCACGGGGGTTGGTGGCGGGGGAGGGGTGGCGCCTGCCTTGTTCCTGCACATGATAGCTGGGTGGGCAGGAGCTTAGTCTCGGAGCGGGGAAGCTTGGGCTGTGTGGTGGGCCGGGAGGCCCTGAACCCCGCAAGCCTGAGTGGCAGGCCTGAGAAGGGGGGCCTGTGTGGCCGGTTCCAGCAGCTTTCAAGAAAGCTTTCCCAGAAAGGGGGGCCGTCTTCAGGCAGGGCCCCTGGGCAGCCATGTGCTCTGGTGTCTGCGCCTCTCGTGCTGATGCGGTGCAGATGGGAGGACGGCAGGCGGGGCGGCAGGAAGTTCTGGAGCTGTGGGGGGCTGGCAGCTGTTCCAAACCCAGAGCTCCTCGTCCTGCGTCCTTGTCCTGCGTTGAGGCTGGTGGCAGAGCTCGCAGGCCACGGCCTCAGCACAGCGGGAGGGCCTGCCCCCGCCACTCTTCCAGGGCTCGCTTCCCACCCCCAAGCTCGGTGGGGGCCCCTGGTGGCCCAGCTCATAGCCCGGTGTGGGAGCAGCCCGGCCTCCAGCGACCCGTCCCACTTGCGCACACAGCAGGCCCAGCAGCACTAGCCCAGGGAGGCACAAGGCAACCGGGTCAGGGAAGGGCTCTGGGACAGCTGCGTGTTCCTTGGCTTACTCGGCGTTTCCCCTTGAACGGCAGAGATCAGCCACCTGTTTTCTGGACGCAGCAGAGGGTGGGGGAGAGAGTCCCCGATACCCCGGGGTGTGGAGTATCTTGGAAAAGGCTCCCACGTGGAACGCATTTGGAGAAGGGAAGGGCTTGTGTCTGGCCAGCGCAGCCCTTGCTGCATGGAGCCCCGTGGGGGCCCGGGAGCACGAGGACGGGGTCCGGGGGACATGCAGGATCGTCTTCAGGACCCCCACCTCCGGTTCAGCCCGGGCCCACCAACAAATCCCACACTGGGCCTCACGCACTGGTTCTCAGGGGCCTCGTGGCCAGGGCTCCACAGCATCTTCTCCCTGTGTTTCCCTGCGGAGGGCAGCTCGGCCGCCCCCACGGCTCGGCAGAGGGTGCGGGCAGGTGTGGCACCGAGCAGGCGGCCATCACGGTAGGGAGGAAAGCGGGTGTGTGGGAGGCCTGTCTGAGAGGGTCTGACTTTAGCCTGGGGAGGGGTCGGAGCCACGTTGCTGTGCTGGTGAAGCCGTTGGGTCTGCATCCTGGGGCGGCGGCAGGGGCAGGGCTGCGAGGGCTGCGAGCTCACAGGACCGCCGCGTCTCCGGCACAGTGAGGCGGTCTGGGAGAACATGGCGCGCATGTGCGTGAAGACCCAGCGGCTGGACGTCGCCAAGGTGTGCCTGGGGAACATGGGCCACGCGCGCGGAGCGCGGGCGCTGCGGGAGGCCGAGCGGGAGCCAGAGCCGGAGGCCAGGGTGGCCATGCTGGCCATCCAGCTAGGCATGCTGGTGAGTCGGGCGCTGCCCTAGCGCGGGCAGAGGGGGAGGTGGGCGGGGGGCAGGCACTGGCCTCACAGGGCGGGCCAGCGTATGTGGGTCTGGGCCGTGCGGTAGCAAGGAACAGAAAGCCCCTGGAAGGAGTTGGAGCCAGAAAGCAGAGTGAGGCCTCTCCCCTCTCCGGTGTCCTCCCCATCTCCTGCCCATGCATGGGCTCACGGCATCGCGAGAACCTAGGGGACCAGGCAGGGAGGGGGCAGGCAGCCCGAGTCAGCTCTTTGTCCACAGGACGCTGCGGCCGGCGGGGTCTCCTGCCCAGCGCGCAGGGCAGCCCCCAGCCTTCCCGGCTGACGCCGTAGGACAGAGCGCTGCGATGGCGTGTGGCGTCGCTGCCTGCGGGGGCCGCTGTCTGGGAGCCCGAGGGCTGATGCACGCTGTCCCATCTCCAGGAGGATGCCGAGCAGTTGTATAGGAAGTGCGGGCGCTACGACCTCGTGAACAAGCTGTACCAGGCCTCTGACCAGTGGCAGAAGGCCGTGGAGGTGGCAGAGCTCCACGACCGTATCCACCTGCGGGCCACCTACTACAACTACGCCAGGCACCTGGAGGCCAGCGCTGAACGCGGTCTGGCCCTCAGCTAGTGAGCGCGGGGCCCCGTCCAGACTGAGCCGGGGAGGGCCCGCTTACTCTGGCTTCCTCCTCCGCCCCAGTGAGACCGTAGTAGGAGCCTGTAGAGGAGGCTTCTCGATGAGGCACTGCCTCGGGGAAGGTTGCGGTCTCTGGGTGTACAGGGGGAGCTTGAGCTCGCTCTCACCAGAAGAACCTCAGACACCAGAAGAGCCTCCCAGCCCACGCCGGGTTCTGGGTCTCCAGGCCCAGGGTCACTGGCTGTACCACCGCAGCACCGTGACCCGCTGGGCGCCGGCATAGGGTGAGACCGTGGGGAGAAGCCGCTGTTTCTCTTCTCTCACAGCTACGAGAAGTCAGACACCCACCGCTTTGAGGTGCCCAGGATGCTGTCGGAGGACCTGCAGTCGCTGGAGATGTACGTCAATAAGATGAAGGACAAGTGAGTGTCGCTGCTGGTGGCCGGCAGGTGGACCGTGGGTTTGCCATGGGGCCGGGAACCTCTCTCTGTTGCTTCCCGTGGGAAAGTGGGGGTACCGATCCCTCCCTGGGAGCTGCTCCCCAGCCTGCCAGGGTGGGGCCTGTCCAGACCCCAGGACCTCAGTCCTGGCCAGGCCACCCAGTTGGCACGCTCCGTCCTGGCTGCTGGCCGCGTGAATGCACGGCGAGGGTGGCGTTGGGGATCCAGGGATCCTTTCCAGGGGCCGCAAGCCCTGAGCGGGGCTGGTGGGCTCGTCGCAGGACCCTGTGGCGGTGGTGGGCCCAGTACCTGGAGAGCCAGGCCGAGATGGACGCGGCGCTGCACTACTACGAGCTGGCAGAGGACTACTTCTCCCTGGTCCGCATCCACTGCTTCCAGGGCAACATTCAGAAGGTAGGGGCGTCCCAGGGCCTGCGGGGCGTGGGGAGGCGCAGACAGAGCCCCAGGGCTCCCTGCTCTCTCTCCAGGCTGCTGAGATCGCCAACGAGAGCGGCAACTGGGCAGCATCCTACCACCTGGCACGCCAGTACGAGAGCCAGGAGGAGGTGAGGCAGGCGGTGCACTTCTACTCGCGGGCACAGGCCTTCAACAACGCCATCCGCCTCTGCAAGGTAGGCACAGGCGGGCACGCAGCCCCAGATGGTCCATGCCATGCAAGCGGGCAGAGGGGCCCCCAGAGAGCTGCACAGTGGGCGCCACGTCCCCCCCCCCGGGGCCCGTTCGCACGGCGCTCCCGTCCGGGTGACTGCCGCTGCTCCCCCGGTCTCAGCCCTCAGGGGCTTCGTGAAGTGCCACCGAGAAGCCCTTCGGCTTCTATGGCTCTCCTGCAAGCACGCAGGCTGGCTCGTAGCTCGTGGCCTGTACACAGCAGGAAGGACGTTCTGCATGCGTGGACGTGACCCAGCCCAGGGCTCAGAGACCTGTGTTCTGTTAATAGAAAAAGGGGGCCCCCAAATTCTGGTGCACAGACTGCATGTGACCGTCTGACACTGGTTAGAAACCATCGTCATGGGAGCACCTGGGTGCCTCAGTCGTTAAGTGTCTGCCTTCGGGTCAGGGTCCTGGAATCGAATCCCACGTCGGGCTCCCTGCTTAGTGGGGAGTTGGCTTCTCTTTCCCTTTGCCTGCCACTTCTCCTGCCTGTGCTGTCTCTCACTCTCTCAAATAAATGAAATATTCAAAAAGAAAGAAAGAAGCCAACGTCACGTGGGCCAGCGGCGTGCCCGAGTGGGGGTGGTGGGCTCCCCCCGTGGCACCCTTAGCAAGCCCGCACAGGAAGCCCTGGACATCCACTGTCCCCCACAGGAGAATGGCCTGGATGACCAGCTCATGAACCTGGCCCTGCTGAGCTCTCCCGAGGACATGACCGAGGCAGCACTCTACTACGAGGACAAGGGCGAGCACATGGACAGGGCCGTCATGCTCTACCACAAGGTGAGCGAGGGCGGGCACGCCGGGACCCGCCTCGGTATATGCCGGGGCCACTCAGGCCTTCTAGGGGCCTGGGCTTGGGCACCTGCTCAGAGCGCCTCCCATCCGCAGGCCGGCCACTTCTCCAAGGCCCTGGAGCTGGCCTTCGCCACCCAGCAGTTCGTGGCCCTGCAGCTCATAGCAGAGGACCTGGACGAGCGCTCGGACCCCGCCCTGCTGGCCCGCTGTTCTGACTTCTTCATCGAGCACAGCCAGTACGAGAAGGCGGTCGAGCTGCTGCTGGCCGCAAAGAAGGTACGGTTGGGAGTCCCCGCTCAGCACCCACTCGGGCACCGAGGCCCGGGGGCTGCCTTTTCCAGACTCGGTGGATGTGGCTTCACCATCTCTCACAGTTACGATTTCCCAAGAGGCCCCTGGCTCCCACCTGCCCCCGGCGAAGGAGCGCTAGGAACAGGCTCGCCTCGCACAGCCGCTCCTTTCATGACACGCGTGGTAAAACACACATACCGTTTAAGTCACCATCGTCGCTGCCTTTTAAGGGTACGGCTCAGTGTTACCCAGTGCGTTCGCGCTGTGGTGAGAACCGTCTCCGTGCGCCTGTTTTCATCTTGCCAAGCTGAAGCGCTGCCCCACCGAACGCCAGCCCCCCAGCCGCTCCCCAGCCCCCGCCCCCCCTTCTGTGTGTGTGCGTGGGACCACGCCAAGGACCATTGTACCTGGAATCACAGGTACAATCACAGGCCTGGGATTCGTCTCGAGTCCGGCCTCCCCGAGTGTCACGTCGTCAGGCTTCATCCGTGTGGCAGCCGGTGTCAGAATGTCGTTGGTTTCTGTTTTGTTTTGTTTTGAGAAGAGAGCACATGCGCGCAAATGGGAGTGGCAGAGGGAAAGGGAGACAGACCTGAACAGACTCCCTGCTGAGTGCAGAGCCTGATGTGGGGCTCGATCTCACGACCCTGAGATCATGACCTGAGCCGAAACAGAGAGTCAGACACCTGACTGATGGAGCCACCCAAGTGCCCCCAGAATGTCCTTCCTTTCTAAGGCTGCGCCACGCTGCCCTCCTGTGCGTGCTGCCCGGGGTCTGCCCGTCCGCGGACACTGTGTGGCCTCTACCTCTTGACTCTTGTGCGTATTGCAGCTGCGGACACGCGTGGACACGTATCTCTTGAGAACCCTGCTTTCAGCTCCTTTGGGTGTTTACCCAGAACTCAAACTGCCAGGTCATCTGGTAACCGTTCTCGCTGTGTGAGGGACGTCCAGACGGCCTTCCACACGGCACCCCAGCGTGCCCCCGCCAGCCGCGCACAGAGTCCCAATGCCCCGCAGCCTCGCCAGCACTGTAGAAAGATTCTCCCGGATAGCCACTGAATGGTGACGTAGAAGATGGTTACTCATGCAAAATTAGCCTGTCCGAATTGAAAGATCTCTGTCGCTGAAGCCAGAATCTTACAGTTTGAGTGTTTCCCGGGTGAGCCACCCAAGAATTCCTGAGCACGTGTTCTAGAAAGACCCAACACATGCACATGTCCACCCTCCCCAAGGCAGCGCCATACCTAATCTGACCCCAGGAGAAACACCACTGGGCTTTCTCTAGCCAGATAAGTGGATTCTGTAGTTTCACCATGAAAACCAGATAAGCCAGAACAGCCAGGAGAGCTCTGGAGGAAGATTAACAGGAGGTGATTAAGCCCCCAGACTGTAAAATACGTGACAGGGAGGATAATGGGGGTTGGGGCATGACCAGGCTTACGGGTCAGCAGAAAATCCAGACATAGAACCACTCGCGCAGGCACATCTCGTATGTGCGAAGGAGCATTTCCCAGCAGCGGGCGGAACGCGAGCCTCTGGTGAAGGGGTCGAGGCCCCCCGGCCACTGCTGGGAAAGCACCAAGGTAAGTCCCGTCCCAGCCCGTTCCAGGTGGTCTGAGTTGTGTGTCAGCCACACAGCTCTGCTTCCTTGGAAACCGCGATGTCTTGTACACTCGCAAGAGAGGAAAGGCATCTTCTAAGTAGGATTCGAAACCCAAATGCCAATGGGAAGGACTGATCCATTCAGCCAAATGTAAATCTGAAAATCACACATGGAAAAACACTATAAAAAAGTAAGGATAAATAACGGGGGAAATAACGTATCCTACCTCTATCTATCCCAAAGTGTAGTGTTCGTAATAGGTATGGAGTGCCTATGAGCCAGTAAGAAACTTGGCAGCCACTCCAAGGAAAGGGACAAGGACTATGGATAGTTTATTCTAAGAAGGAACTGTGGGCAGACCCAGCACATCAGACACTTGGCCTGCTCCACAGACACGCACAGATGAAAACTCACGAAGATCCCACTTGTCCTGGGTTAGACCAGTGAAGGCGGGAGGTCAGCCGGCCGCCGGGAGTCGAGGGAGCAGACACTCGGGCTGGGTGTGAGCACAGCACCCATCTCCAGGAAGGCTCACGGGCCCCTCGACCCAGCGCTTCCCGTCCTCAGAATCCGTCCTCAGCAGGACTGTGCACATGTGGGTGGCACCGGCTTGCCACTGTCCCCGCGTAAAGAACCCCTTTCCCTGCCACGAGGGGGGGCCACCGAGGGCTCCAGTGTTGTCGCTGTGCTGGGTCCCACGCAGCTTCTGACGGACGGAGAGGACACCGCCTCCAAGACATCCACTGTTTGTGCAAGATGTGTGGAAGGCTGTAAAATTTCCCTTTGATTTTCAAGAAGACTAATCAAAGCCCTTAGCTTAAAAATTTGAAACGAACTGTAGAAGGAAATTAATTTCTGGTTTCTTTTCCTCCCACGACCAACACAGCATTCTTCCGAGCTCCACGTTCCCCTCGTCCCATTTCAGGGGGTGAACAGCGTGAGAGAGTCAGTGCACGAGTGTTGGCCCCTGCCCAGCGAGCGCGTCCCGTCCCCACCCTGGGGTGCGCGACCCGGCAGGCAGGGGCTGCCCCTGGGCTGAGGGCCTGGCCTCCCCTGCACCCTGCTCTCACCGCCCCTTCCCGGCTTGCAGTACCACGAAGCCCTGCAGCTTTGCCTGGAGCAGAACATGACCATCACCGAGGACATGGCCGAGAAGATGACCGTGTCCAGGGACTCCAAGGACCTGTCGGAGGAGTCTCGGCGCCAGCTGCTGGAGCAGATCGCCGACTGCTGCATGCGCCAGGGCAGCTACCACCTGGCCACCAAGAAGTACACGCAGGCGGGGAACAAACTGAAGGTGAGCACGGCCCGGCCGGGGCGGGGCGGGGCGGGGGACCTGGTGCCGGGCTCACCCTCCAGGGCTGCCCGGCTTCCCGGGGCCCTGCGCAGGCAGAGGAGCCCCGAGCTCCCTCTTGTGGCGACATCCCGCCGGAGCGAGGGGGCGGAGGGGCCTCGCAGTGTTGCCAGCTCTTCCTCCACCCTCCCTCCGGCTAGGCCATGAGAGCGCTGCTGAAGTCTGGGGACACGGAGAAGATCGTGTTCTTCGCGGGCGTCTCGAGGCAGAAGGAAATCTACATCATGGCCGCCAACTACCTGCAGGCCCTCGACTGGCGGAAGGAGCCGGAGATCATGAGGAATATCATCAGCTTCTACACCAAGGGCCGGGCCCTCGACCTGCTGGCCGGCTTCTACGACGCCTGTGCCCAGGTACAGACCCTCCTGCCAGGGCCAGGACCCCCCGGGAGGGTGCTGGGGCCCGGGGGGCTCTTCCGCGCTGACGGCACTCATCCGCGCAGGTGGAGATCGACGAGTACCAGAACTACGACAAAGCCCACGGGGCGCTGACCGAGGCCTACAAGTGCCTGTCCAAGGCCAAGGCCAAGAGCCCCCTGGAACAGGAGACCAAGCTGGCTCAGCTGCAGAGCAAGATGACGCTGGTGAAGCGGTTCACCCAGGCCCGCAGGTGTGTGCGTCGTGGCGCGGGCAAGCAGGGGCACGAGGCCCCCAGGCTCCTCTCCCCGCCTCGGACCAGGCCCGGCTTCGCGGGCAGGGAGCAAGAGCAGAGGAGTCCTGCGGGCCCTAAGTAGGACACGTGGACGATGTGTTGCCGCCTCCATGCTGAGCTCCTCCTGGGGAATTCCCCAAACCTGGAGCTTGACACCCTCCCCCCGCCCCCCGTGACTGCAGTCCAGGCCAGGGATAAGGCCCGCTGGGTCCCTCCCCCAGGACCCTCCCCGGCTCGCACGCTGCTCTGCGGCAGACCCGCGTGTGCCCTGTGGAGCGCGTCCCTGCACTGGCCTTAGCTCATGCTCACCCCCTGCCCCATGTCCCCCCTGCATCACGGTGCCCCCTCCAGACTGGTAACCAGCAGGGACTGGGGTGACAGGCTGAGTCCAGCGCGGTACCGGGACTGCGAGCGACCAGGAAGTTTTTATCAAGTGAACCAGTGAGTTTGTGAAGTCGTTAGAGAATTTGTTTAATTCACGGGAGCGGACTTCACGAAAGTTCCATCCCGCGAATGCCAGGAGCTCCGCAGCCCCTGACCCGTGGCGGGGTTCTGGGCTCGGGCTCCACCGGCTCCGCTCTCGGCAGGACGTACGCCGAGGACCCCAAGGAGGCGGTCCGGCAGTGCGAGCTGCTGCTGGAGGAGCCTGAGCTGGACAGCACCGTCCGCGTCGGGGACGTCTGCGGCTTCCTGGTGCAGCACTTCCTGCAGGCCGAGGACTTCCAGACGGTGAGGCCCTCGCGGGGCTCGGGGAGAGCGGGGGGGGGGGGGGGCCCTGCTGCTGGCGGCCCTCACTCTCAGCCCGGTGGGGCCGGGAGCTCACGGTGAAGAGGCGCTTCTCTGTATATTCGTCCTTTTGGCCTTTTTTTTTTTTCTTTTGAAATAATTCAAACTGAGACATTTACAAGAATAATAGAAGCTACAGGTGCCTTTACCGGATTCCGCGGTTCTCGCCATTTTGCCACGTTTGTTTATTCGTTCTATTTGCATGTCTTCTTTCTGTTTGATGCTTTACACACGAAACGGGTATTTTTCTGAGCGATATGTGAATGGCACGGCACCGTCCTGCCCTTCCCCCTCAGTTCGCGGATACTGGATTGGACACCTCAGGGCGGCACGGCGAGGTCTCACAGCTAGCGCGTTTCTCATTTTCAGAAACCGCCTGACTTTCCTTTAGTTTCTCTTTTGTGCTCTCTCTTTCGTGGTTGGTGTCAAGATTCTTCAGGCCACGTGCTCTGGCCACCTCCTGTGTTCTCCGAAAGAGGTCATGTGACACTGGGGAGCTTCCTCCTTCAGCGTTTGATCGAGTGCGTGACCGAGCCGAGCCGGGCCTGGAGCCTTCTTGTGCAAGGATTTTGGTGATTCCTTTCAGTAGAGCGGTTCCCAGACATTTTGGTCTCAGGACCCCCTTGCACTGGGAAGTTATCCGTGTGGGGCGACGTGGCGCTGTCTGTTGTGTCACAGAATAAGACTAAGCCACTGAAAAATAAAGTAAACCCACCACATGCTGACGTAAATAACATTTCCATTAAAAAAACTTTATATTTTTATATTTTCCAAAACAGAGAAATTGAGTGGGAAGAGGAGGCCTGTTTTACACATTTCGAGGTCTCTTTAACGTCGTGGAGGCCAGCGGGACGGATCCTTCATTTCTGCCCCTGCTCTCATTTTGGGGGGGTGGGTTTTTTAGCTGGAGCCCTTGAAGCAGATCTACCCCCACACCAGTATGCAGGGGAGAGGCGGGGTCCTCAGACAGTCTCAGGCCACCTGCGCCTGCACCAGAACATCCCCAGGCCTGAGCAACCACAGCCCCCGCGAGTCGCACTGACGACCACAGACAGAGTCCCGGGCACCGGCGCGGCCCGCACAGGCGTGCTTCCCTGTCTCCGCCCGCGCGTGTGCGGGCCCTCGGTGCTGCCACTCTGGCGCTGCGGGGCCGTGTCTCGTGGTTTAGGGGCGCCTTCTCTCCATGGCTGGCGGCATGGAGCGCCTTCTCATAGGCTCACGTCCTCCTCGGAGTGCCCACGTCCTGCCCGTCTTGTTCAGCTTTTTCGTCTTACGTTGGTCGCGGCCTCTCAATCCTACGTGCCTTTCCTGGACCAGCGGACTACCTGCCAGCCTTTTCTCCGGTCTGCGGGATGTTCCCTCCCATCCCTCTCTCCTCTCCCACCGGAATGCCAGTCACTTGTGCGGACTGTCTCCTTGCTCAGCTGATTCTCTTCCCCCCTTTTTTATCCAGAATTTTCCCTGATTTTCGTTTTTGGCAGTTGCTTTTGCTATTGCTTCGAGTTCACCCGTCTCGTGCAGCGTCTGCTCTGACGCTGCTCCCGCCCCAACATGTCACCTGCCATCACAGTTTGCCCCCTGCCACCCTTTGCATTCGTCCATTTAGTCTCCGTCGTTCGGCCTGTCTCAGGTTAGCTCACGTCTTCCTGTGGCGTCTCACAGCTAGCGATTCTTTTCTGTCCCAGACACCGTGGCTAAACCAGCAGAGACGGTTCTGTTACGTTCCTCCAAAGAGTGTGCTTGCTTGTTTCTTCTTCCTTTCTTCCTTCCAGCACCTTCTCACTCATCTCAGAGGCTTAGCTCTCCCCCGTGGTGGGCAGCAGCGGGAGTCGCCGCTCCGTATTTTAGCTTGGCTGGGCTCGAAGTCGGCCCCAGTCCCCACCACATGCAGCGTGCCGAGCGCCCCGGAGAGCAGCGTCCGTTCCCAGGCGTGGGCTCCCCCCTGGGTCTCTCTCTTTTCCGATGTCTCCTCATTTCCGGCTGTTCTGATTGACCCCAGTTCTGATTCTGGTTCTTTAAGCCAGTAAGGGTGGGTTTTCTATGTGCCAGTCAGCTTCCCCCAGTGGCCCCTGACTGGGCCTCCCTTCAGACAAGAGCTACGGGGAGCAGGAACTCCCTGCACCCCCTCCCCCCTCCCCGCTTCCCAGCACCCGGCGTGTCCCTGCTTGGGGGAGGGCTGGTCTGTGACCGTCCCTCTGCCCCCACCAGAAGCCTCTCTCCGTGTTCACCATCCTCTTGTTACCAATGTAAGAGGTCTCCCCCCAACACTGGCTGCCGTTTCCTTTGTTTCAAGGGCATCCTGTGGGCACCCTCCCAGTTTCAGAGTAGGCGGCTCCCGGAGAGACTAGGCTGGCCTCAGGGAGCCTCTCACCTCCTTTACAAGGAGCCCTTGTAAAGCACCTAACGATGAGTCAGTTTCAGAAATATGGCTAGTGAGCCAGGCCAGCGACACTGGGCCTTGGCCTCCAGGGTGCCTGGGACTGCGGCCCGTGCGTGGTGCCCTAGCCCACAGGTCAGCACCGCGAGTGACACTTCGCTCCCTGGCCTGCTGCTCGTCCCCTCTTGGTCCCCTCCCATGTCCACTCACTGACCCTCTGCTGTCAGAGGGAGCATCTCCAAATCTCCGCTGGTCCGCTGGTCCGGGTTTCCTTCTATTTTGGAGAAGAAACACAAAATTGGACTCAGACTGTTTGCTCGTTCAACACCAATAGAAAAATCACTCTTCGTGACTTCACCAGATTCTTCGCTATCCCAACCCTTGTTTGGAGCCCATGGGATTTAGCAACTTTAACTTAGAAGAAACAGACCTGTGAGTGGCGAGGGGGTAGGCAGGCCAGGCGTCCTCTGGTGGGGAAAGAAAGCCCCTATCCCTGCTCCGCATCTCCCACTGTCCCCTTGCACTCATATCACCAGAGCCGCCGCACCAGAGCCCAGGCCTGACACCCCTGACCCTGCACAGTGGGAGTCCTCTTCGGCCTGGACGGCCTGGAGCACTTCTTTTCGTCGCCGTCCATCTGGGTCTGGTGGCCGTGCCTTCCTTGTGGAACCGGCTGCCTTGCCCATTGAAAAACCAGCTCTACACGCAGAAGGGGCACCACCCTGCACCGTGGTCTCCACCGGCCCCTTGCTTCTGGACCCCGCCCCTGAATTCTGTCTGGTCCCCAGAGCTCCAAACCCTGCTTTGTACTTGAGTCCCGGCGCCCAGCACAGCGCCTGGCTCACAGCAGGCGGTCGCCTCCTGTGTGGGGGTCTCCCCGCCTCGCTTGAGAACGCCTGGGACTTGCACTCCGGCATACGTTCCTCCAGCAAGCGCCGCTTACTTTTCTATTTCCATCTTTATCTCTCTCTCTCTTTTTTTAAGATTTTGTTTACTTCTTTGACAGAGCAAGAGAACAACAAGCAGGGGGAGTGGCAGGGGGAGAGGGAGAAGCAGGCTCCCCGCTGAGCAGGGGGCCCATGGTGGGGCTCAGTCTCAGGACCCTGAGATCACGACCTGAACCGAAAGCAGCCACTTAACCGACTGAGCCACCCAGGTGCCCCTTTATGTCTAATTTTTATGTCTTAGTTCTTTCTATCCACCCAAATTAAAATTGCTCTGGAAATTTTATCATCTTTAAAGAAATACTAAGATCTGGGACGCCTGGGTGGCCCAGTTGTTGGGCATCTGCCTCAGCTCAGGTCATGATCCCAGGGACCTGGGATGGAGCCCCGCGTCGAGCCTGCTTCTCCCTCTGCCTTCGGCTTCCCCTGCTTGTGCTCATGCACTCTCTCAAAGTAAATAAATAAAATCTTTAAAAAAGAAACACTAAGATCTGATCATTCCTTATTAAAAAAAAAGTTTTAAGCTCCTGGAAGTTTTGATCGCATCTGAACGGATATAAAGCGTACCTTGGTGGTAAGCGTTAGAAGCCACCTTGTGCTTAGGTGCGGGCAGGCACAGCAGGCATGGACAGGTGCGGGCACAGGCATGTGTGGACCCATGGGTGAGTATAGGCAGGGGTGAGCCTGCATAGCAGGTATGGGCAGGCGTGGGCAGGTGTAGGCATGTGTGGACAGGTGTGAGCCTGCACAGCGGGTGTAGGCATGTGTGGACAGGCATGGGCAGGTGTGAGCCTACATAGCAGGTGTGGGCAGGCCTGGGCAAGGGTAGGCAGGTGTGGAGAGGAGTGGGTAGGCATGGACAGGTGTGAGCAGGCGCGGGCAGGTGTAAGTGTGGTGCTCTGTGGAGGCTCAGAGCCCTCCACCCCAGGCTCTCCCACATACTCCCACTGACAGAACCAGAGGAAGTTCCACAGGAAAACCACTGATGGTTCCATGGTTTACCGGCTTACGACTGAGAATCATACAAACGAGAGGCCCAGCAAGCTGGGGCAGATTTGCTGCTTGGTCAGAGGGAACCAGACAGATGGCGTATGTCTGGCGCCTGCCTGAGAAGCAGAATCCAGCAGAAATAGCTCCTTCCCTCAGGTCTCCTCCAGGGAGCACGGCCCCCAAACACCCCAGTCCCTGAGCCCCAGCCGCTCCCGGGACCTTCCTGCTCAGCTGGGAGAGCTGCCCACAGCCGACAGCGGGCAGAGCCTGGGCTTCGGACACCGCCAGCCCTTGGAGCAGCTGCCTGCTCAGACAGTTGTCCCCAGGCCCCTCCCGTGAAGGCGGGGGCAGGTGACCAGAAACTCGGGGCCGCAGCCTTGAGGGGTGGGCGCTTTGGTCTATGCCGCGGACTAAACCGGTGACCGCTGTCCCAACCCAGGCCTACAGGTACCTGGAGGAGATGCGGAAGCGGGTGCCGCCTGCCAGCATGTCCTACTACGTGAGCCAGCGGACCGTGGATGCCGTGCACCAGGGCCTGGGCCTCCCCCTGGTGCGCACCGTGCCCGAGCGCGTCTGCCGCAGCAGCGTGGACGACCGCAAGGAAGTAGACGAGGAGGTGCTGGAGGAGGTGGCGAGTGAGCCCTGACAGGCGCTGCTGCAAGCTCCTCTGGAACCTTCTGGGGTTGGTAGCAGGACCCTGACCTTGTTGATATGAAAACTGGTGTTTGACGCTCCAGGGCACTGGCCGTCCTGCTTAGAAGGGGCCAGTGTATGTCCTCCGGCATTCCTGGCCCCTGTGGTCCCTTTACCAGGAAGGGATTTGGCTCATTTTTTCCCATGACAGTCTCCCAAGTACAGACTGTAAAGCCTAAAATGATAGAACTCGAAGGACTGTGCCCGTCCGTATATTCACTGTGCCTCGTCCCAGCACGCAGGGGAGTCGCCTGAGAGCACGACTAAACGTTTCCAACAGGACACGCCGTCCCTGACCATGGGGCCTGGTGTCCATTGGAATGGACATGGGGGTGGCCTTGCCCCGGTGACACGGTGGCCAGTGTGGGGCGGGTTCCTTCCAAGAGGCACCCCACACAGCTCTGTCACCAGCTCCCGCGGTGAGGGGACGGCCTTGGGGCATGTCAGTGCAGGAAGGACGACCTTGGGCCCACGGAGCACTACACCACCCTGCCTGAGCAATGAGAGCCGCGTGGCCTAGGCTTGAACACCCGTAGCTCCTTTTTATTCTTCCTTTTCGTAGTTTTTTTAAAGTCTTCTGTGTTCAGGTGAGGAAGGGGCTTGGGGACAGGTTGACAATCAGCCCGCAGGGGCCCCAGCAGCTCCCTCCCTCCTCGGGACCCCTGGTCCATGCGCAGGTGCCCCTGTCCATGGGGGCAGCACCCGAGGGCCCGCGCGGACGGCTGGCGGAGCACGGGGGCGGGCCGGGCCAGCCACGGCGGGCAGACTACGGAGGAGTCGGCGGGACGAGTGCGTGTCTGAGCTTCTCCAGAAGCAGCAGCGCTCTCATCGCCAACAGCCTGCAGTCCTCGTCGGGGTCCTGCTCCGCCACGTCTGCCAAGAGAGCACGCACGGCGGCAGCGTGACCCGGCTGCGCGCACCAGGCCCCTGAGCTTTCCTCTCTGGGAGGTCTTCCTGCACAAGCCCCCGTGGGGCCTGGCCGTCCCCCCCAGCCCTCCCCACAAGACAGCAGCACCTCAGACCCCAGCAAAGGCCTCTGCCCCATCCCCGCGTGGGGGTAGGCCCCGCTCTCCTGGGGCGATGGTGGCAGGGAGGCAGCGGGACAGAACAGACACCTCTATCTCGACGGGACCTGTCCTGGGACACAGGACGCCACTGAACCTGTAGCACGAGGCCCAGAGCCGTTCCTGGGTGCCTGGTGCTCACCTGCCAGCCAGGGCCGGGCTTCCAGCAGCTCATCAGGCAGGTCAGCCAGCAGCCGCTCGGCCGGAACGCTGAGCAGGACAGAGGAGACCGCAGACAGAAGGCCCTGGCGCACATAGCTGCCAGGGGAGGCCAGAAGGCTGAGTCCTGATGGAACCCCAGGCCAGGGAGACCCCACTCCTCCTAGGGGTACAGCAGACCCACAGGCAACCAAAGCATGCTCGACCCCCTCCTGCCCCTTCCTGCTTAGAAAGGGTCAGGCCAAGCTAGGAACCCCCACCCCCGTCCACACCACAGCAGGACGTGGAACCCCGTCTCTGTGTCCACATGGGACCACTGCCCTCAGCCCCATGGCCACTCACACATCACCATGGAAGCGAAGGTTCCACACGAACTCCAAGAGGGCCTTGCCCATGACCACAGCCACCTGAAACCGCACAGACCAGTGGGCAGGGGCCCTGGCAGCCAGAAGCAGTCCCCACCTTCGACCCTATGCTTGGATCCAAGGGGAGGCCCTATGTGGGGACAGGCACCAGCTGCCACCTCCCACTCACCGTGGTGTTCACCGCCAGGTACATCAGGGCCCCTAAGGTGTGGACCAATCTCCCAAGAACCAGTTGGTCCTCTCCCAAAAGGTCAAAGGTCACCAGAGGCCTAAAACACAGAATCCGGTGACCAAGCAGCTCCCCAAACCCCTGGGCCACCGAGGGACATGCGGGGCCCTAGAAGCTCCTCCTCATTGCCTGTTCCCAGGTGGCACCCAGAGTCACGAGGGGAAGGCGCTGGGCAGGTGCAGAGCAGGAGGGGTGTCGAGGCACCAGAGCTAGCTCCAGCCCCACCCACCGGAACCCAGCACCTGGGAGACTGCCACACAGGACACCGCACGGAGCTGCACACTGCCCCAGCCCAGGTTGCCTCCCTGCTGGCGGACCGCAGACCCCACGCTGGGAAGCCTCCTGTCCCCGAGGGTCTGCAGACCTCCCGCTCACCTGTCAAAGTGCTGAAGGAGTGGGAAGAAGAAGTAGCCAGCCACCAAGTTGAATTCATTGGGGCGAGCATCCGGTCCTCGCCGGGCAGAGCCCTACAAACGAGCCCCACGGCGCTCAAGATGCCACTGTCCCTCCCCCGTGCAGGACTCCCGCTGCAGGAGCTGTCCTGTGCACTGTGGGGTATGAGCGGCTCCTGCCCCGTGACAGCCCCCACCCAAGGGACCCAATGGCTCAGCACACACCAGGTCCCTTCTTGCTGATGCAGGATTCCTCGGGCTGTCTTGGCAAGCATGTCACAGTCCTATTTTAAAGCCATGTCACTTGGATGCCCTATAGCACGTGTCCCTCACTCAGTACCACAGACTCCCGTCACAGAACACTAGCACTGGCCCTGTCCGGTCCTAAATCAGCTGCCACCCCCCGCACCTCTGTGCAGGCAGCGCCTAGAGGCCACGGACCACTTGGCACCTACTTGGGTCCCACCCACGAGGACCTGGCCTGGGTCCCGGCTAACCTGAGAGAACCGCCGGGTCTTGCTTCTGATCCGTTCCTCCACGACCGCCCGCCAGGCGGGAGCCGGGGTGCTGCTGGGCTGGGAGCCGGGACTCGGGGAGCCGCACTGGGGAGCCTTGGGGAGGCGCCCAGGCCGAGACAGCTCCTGGGCAGCCAGAGTCAGGACCTAGAGGAGAGGGAAGACCCTCGAAGTAAACTGAGTGCTCTCGAGCCCTCTGCGCGGTTGGCCCCCACAGGCTGTGCTGGAGGACACTTGGGGGGGCCACACAAAACGTCGTTCTGAGTATCCTGGCATCACTGCACGTGTGGGGGACAAGAGGGAAAGCTGGACGTGCTCCCTGCCAATAGCCCGGTGGCCTTGCTCCGCACCCAGAGCCCTTCTATTCCAGAACCTCGTCCCACCTGGCACCCAGACACCTGGGAAAAAGAATGAGGCTCTGACCCAGACTGCACCCGGATGGGCCCCGGAACACACGCAGGATGCCCCGGCAGTCAAGACCACAGACGGCAGCCTGGTGCTCACAGGCCCCAGGCCGGGCGGGGCACGCTAACGGCCATTCCTCTGAGGGTGACGCAGGATGCCGAAGGTCACACGCCACTGTGAAGGCACCAAATGCCACCGAGCGGCCAGCACAGACATGGTGACCCTGGTCAGAGCCGCGACCCTGGTGACTGTGCAGTTGAGGGCCAGTGAGCTCACGTCGCCTGGCCACCACCACCACCATCTCCAGAATTCCTGTCTGATTCGGACCCCTGGCCCTCACGGAGGGGAGATCCCACAGCCCCTCCGCCCAGGACCGGCTTTCCCGCCGACCACGGTGGCCGGGAGGTGCCTAGGTGCCTCCGCGCCATGGCAGGCGTTAGAACTGCTTCCCGTGCGAGGCCGAGCAGCGGTCCGTGGTGTGCACAGACCCCATGTGCTCACCTGAAGACGAGAAGTGCCGCGCGGAATTGTCTCTCAGTAAAGCTTTTGTCTAAGGTAAAGGGCGCGGCCTCCACCTAATCCCATGCGCTACCAAGAACACCCCCGACGGGCGCCGGTCCCAGCCCCTCCAGTCCAGCCGCAAGGGAGCTGGGAAGGTCCTGGTCAGGTCGCTCTGGGCAAGTACGTGCTCCCCGCCCTGCCTGAGGGCGTCCCGGGCCTGACGGGCGGACAGAGGGCGCGGGCACTCACGTCCAGGATGTCCATGCGCTGCCGGAGGCTGAAGTTGACGGCATAGAACTGCGAGGTCAGGTACTCTGCCACCTAAGCCGGGCACACAAGAGGCCGCTGGGGGCCGCCACCCAGGGCTAGGGCCCCCGTGCAGATGCTGCCTGGGCGGCAGGACCACAACACCGCCCCACCTCGCCCCACCCCTGTGACTCACCGGAGCCGGATCTGTGACCACGACGGCCACCAGGGCTCGCTGGCGCAGCCCCTCAAAGCCCACCACACTCGTCTTCTCCTCCAGGTGCAGCAGCACCTTGGCCAGCTCCACGCTCACCTGCGGGCACAGGGGTTGACGTGCCTCAGCCCCCAGCCTGCTCTGGGCCCCCACAGCCCTCCACCTCCCCATCCCAGCCATGCGAGGGCCTCCTGGGCAGACACCTACCCCGCCCTCGACATCCCCTCCCTCGCCCACCTCACGAGCAGCAGCCGGGCTCCTGAGAATCAGCCCCTCAAGGGCTCGCAGGGCCGCCTCCCAGCGCTCCCAGTCCTCAGACGAGGTCAGGGCTACATAGAAGAGATGGGCCAGCGCTGGTCCTCAGCCCTGACCTCATGTGAGGCAGAGCCTACAGCCAGAGTCTGGGCACTGGGTGGAAGCAGAAAAGTCCTGGGACCTGGGCAGGGCACATCCCACGGTTCAGCCACCCCAGGGCAGGTGCCAGCAGGGCTCCCGATGGGGAAAAGGCCCACCTTCCACACAGTCCCGGACGTAGGCAGGCGCCTTCCCACTCTTCAGCTCTTGGTCCCCCGACATGTCATACGGGACAAGCTCATCATCACTGGGAAGCAGCAGAGACCACAGGGCCAGCCCATCACCCAGGAGCAGGCAACAGGCAGGCCGTGCTCCTGAGACACCAGCACTCACCCCGAGTCCCCGAAGCCTCAGGAATAACAGATTTTCCTACTAGGGCGCCCCAGGAGAGCGGTGCTGCGAGGCTGATCCACGACCTCCAGACGGCATGGGCCGCTGCTCCCATGCGTGCGTGTGTGGGGCTCTGATGCCAGCACAGAGCTGCCCCCCACCTCTGCAGTTTCCACCTGAGACCAGCCCCTACCTGTCCAGGTCAGAGCCCGAGCCCTCCGGCCGGGCCTGGGAGACACCACCATCCACGCTCCCTCCTTCAGGGGTCTCTGCAGCTGCTGGAGCCACACTGGGGCTTCGGAGAACAAAGAAGGAACCCTTCAGGGAGACCCCACCCCAAGTTTCTAGCCCCGGAAGCCACCTTGCCCGGGAAGCGCTCTCCCTGCCGCCGCCCTGCACTTCTTTCCTGGTGTCTCAGCAAGTGGAGTCCAGCATGACAAGGTAAGGAAGCATGTGTGCCGGAACGGGCCCTGCCCAGCCAACCATGCCCGGAGCTCGGGGACCACGGGGCACGGAGACCCTCACCTCGCCTCCGCCTCCGCGGGGCTGTCAGCCGCAGGCAGGGGCGCCGCCAGGGCCAGCAGCTCTCGGCTCAGCTCGTCCTCTTCATACTGCAATGCACACAGGCTGGGGCCGGCAGGGGAGGGTGCTGGAGAGCGGCCCGTGGCCCCGGGAGCCTCCATCACTGCCCGCAACCGTGCAAGTCTCCACAGGGCAGCGGGCAGCCCGCCCTCCGGAGTGGCTGGCATCCCCGAGGACATCCCGGGGGCTGCAGAGGTGGAGGGGAGGGGACGCCTGTCCACCATGCCTGAGCCTATCCAGAGAGGACGCTTCCAGACGCCCCAGGGAATCCTCCTGGGGGCAAGTATTAAGGCAGCCACTCGGGGGCTATCCCCCTCCCCTTGGGGTCGGGGCCCTCAACTCCACACCAACATGCAGATCCATGGACCCAGACTGGGGAAGGCGAGGTGACCTCGGGACAGGGAAACACCGAGGGCGCGGCCCTTGTTCACCTGGAACCGCAGGCGAGGCCCCTCGGGGTGGATCCGGGCACTGGCCACCTCGGCCACGATCATGCCCAGACGGCGCGCGGCAGGCAGGCTGCTGTCCAGACGGTTCTTCACTCCCACCATGAGGCTTGCCAGCAGCTCTGCAAGCACCGATGGCCACACGCTGAGCACCGGGGGCACGCGGGGCCAGGCCCGGGGATGGGACGGGGCGCCTGGCCGCCTGCTCACCGTCTCGGCTGTCCCGGAGCTCGGCCTCCCCCAGGAGCGCCAGGCAGATGAGCAGGGCCGCGCTGATGTGGCGCTGCTGCGGGAGGGGCGTGTGGCGCACGGCACTGCTGCTGCCCCACGTCTCCAGGAGCTCCCTCAGCACCTGGCGGGTGGCGCGGCGCCGTCAGACAGCCCCTCCGCCAGGCCAGGAGGGCCTCTTGCTGGCACCTCTGGCCCGGACCGGAGCGCCGGGGGTGGGGGTACCACGCGTACCTGCACGAGGAGCGGGCGCCGCTGGCTGTCCGTGGCCAAGTACCCCAGCAGGCTCTGCAGCGTGGACGTCTGGGACACGGGCCGGCCGTCACTGTCTGCCGGGCAGACGTCATCTACCCACGTGACAGGCTGAGGCCCGTCCGGCCAGGGGTTCCCGAGCAGAAGCGGGGCTGGGCTGAGGCTCAGCAGTGTTTTCCGGGTGACTGAGCTCAGCTCCACCTGCCGCGGTCACTTCAGGGCCCCGGGGCGGCGCTCAGCCCACACCCTCACCACAGCCTCACCGAATGCCGGTGCTGGAGGAACAGAATCTTTCGGGTGATCACAAACCGGGCCTTCCTACTCTTCACAACCAGGTTCCCCAACAGCCGCGCGAGGACTTCGGGCCTGTGAGGCACAGTCGGGGGGAGACAGGGAAAAGCGTGCACTCCAGCCCTCCCCAGCTCCGTGCTAAGCACTGGGGGTCCAGGGCCTGTGCCTCAGCTCTCAGTCATGCCCAGTGCCCCTTCCTCCCGGGAACAGCCCAGCGCGTCGACACTAGAGGATGTCCTTCCCTGCTCTGGCCACACCTCGTCAGGGTAACGGAGGAGGCAGCAGCTCTCCACGTGACCTCAGAATACGCACGAGAGAACGGGACACTTGCCGTCCCTGGAGGCCCCGCCTCCCGCACTCCTGGCTCCTTACCCTGCGGCGACCTCCACCAGTCCCGTGAGCAGGCACTCCATGGCCCGGTCGGGCACACTCTCCACCAGGCGCCAGCAGACCCTCTGCCAGAGGCAGCTGCCCTCGCTGAGCGCCGTCAGCCGTGGCACCAGCACGCCCAGGATCTCCTCTGAGGGGACGGACATGGAGGCCGAGCTCAGGGCCGTGTGGCACTCATGGTCCACTGGCCTGCCAGCCCGGCCCCTTCTGGGGGCAGGGTGGGTAGCAGGCCCAGGTTCCCCAGGCGAGGGGACCGCCCTCCACAAGGGAAGTGTGCTGCCCGCCCCTGCTGGGGATGGCCGCAGGAGGGATGGGGAGACGTCCAGAAAGGGCGGGGGCTCCTCCCGGGCCAGGAAACACTCACTCTGTCTCCCGTGGACGCAGGCTTTCCCGAGCACCTGAGACAGGAAGGAGACGGAGCAGTCCCAGCCACCTGCGACAAGAAGGAAAGTGGGATTTTAAAGCAGGGCAGCTGTGAGACCGCGAGACAACCCCCGACTGGGTAGGAGCAGACCCCACTTCTGGACAGGCGTCTCTGCCTTGTAGACGCGCCGCTCCTCTCCATCTAGTTCCGCCTGAACTCCGAGGAGCACCGTCTCTAGCTAGAAGCACCCGGCATAGTTCCCAAAAGCCTTCCATGCCCCCGCTTGCTTCATCACCTGTGACGACCCCACGCAGCACAGACCAGTGTGGGGGCACGGGACGGAGGGGGCACCAAGGGGAGAAAACGAGTCATGGGGACAAGGGGAGGACAGGCCCACCAACCCACCAGAAGCACCCGGATGGCGGGGCCCAGCAGGAGACCGTCAAGATGTGCACGACGGACAGGAGCACCGGCCGCCTGGAGAGCGGCGTCTGAGATCCTGCGAGGACGAGGCGGACGCAGCCCCCCACAGAAGCAGACGCAGTCAGAACGTGCTGGCGCCTCCTCCCAGCACAGTGCAAGAGCACCTGCAGCCTGGCTGAGCCCGCCAGAGCCCGTGGGCTGGGAGGATGCCGGCGTGTCCCGCCTCACCCTGGCTCCGCACCCTCTACAGGGACGACGTGAGCGCACGCGGGAAAAGCACCCACGCCACAGTCTTGGTGGGACCCTGTGTGCGCCCCGTGACAGGAGAACAGCAAGGGGTGCAGACTCCAGGCCCGACTAGAGCAGCGGAGACCGAGCGATGTGGTCTTTAAGACGCTCAGTGAAGGCCCCAGCGGTGAGCAGCCCCATCTGGATGGCTCCCCCAATGCGTGCAATCAGGAGCTAAAGGTATCAAGGTCAGCGCCGTCTTCAGGGTCAATAAGCCAAGAAGTAGGTGCAGCTCAGTGTGTGGGTCATCACGCCCCAAGAGGAGACAACTGACCTGCCGCTGGCATCACCCAGAGAATCCCAAGTCCCCAGGGGCTGTGAGAAGCCGGGGGCAGGGGGCAGGAGGGAGGGACGGGATAGTGACCGGAGAAGATGGCTGGAGGGAACTGTGGGGGGCACGCACCTCGGAGGGAGTCCACCACTGCCTGCAGCGCCCGCATGATCTCCTCGCCGAGCAGAGGGAAGTAATTCTGGGGGAGGAAGGCCTCCAGGTTCTCCCGCTGCAGACGGTTGCCCAGCTGGTCGGGCAAGCCCACCACCTTGGTGAGGAGCGTCTCCTGGAGCAGGGGGAAGGCCGGCTCCGCCGGCGGCCGACACTGGCTCTCCATCACAGCAGCCATCCTGCCCGTGCTCAGGAACCTGGCCAGCAGCTGCGCCACCTTCATCAGACGGAAACTCGGGCTGCAGCGAGAGCAGGAGTGATGGGCAGAGGCGTGAGCCCCCATCCCTGGCGTCCTGGGCCCCAAGGAGGAGCGACAGCCATCCTTAGACAAGTAATCCAGCAGCTCAACTGGCACGAGGATCTAAATCCCACAATCCCACTGCCAAGCCGCCAGTCATGGGTGGGGCGTGAGCGCCCGCGGGGACCAGCGCCGATTCCCCACCGTGGAGTCGCCGGACACTGCCACTCTCCTCTCCCGCTCCACGCTGACCCTGCGGTTTACGGCAGCAACCCGCAACCCAGTTGCGTCAGAGCACAGCGGCCATGTGGCAGGACAATCTCATGCTCTGACACTGAGTCTGGGAACCGCCGTGAGCTAGGTGTCCCCACAGGTGCGTTGCGGGGTCCCGCGAGGACGCCCACTGCCTACCGATGTCACCCCAGCCTGGAGGCAACCCACTGCGTAAGCCATGGGGATGGGAATGCTCCCTCCCGTCACCAGTGTGGCAGGACCCAGAGCAAGGACTGCAAAGGAGATTAACACAAACCGCCTTAAATTTTCAGACGCTGCTGGGCACGCATTCTAGTCTCTCACCTTTCAGGACACCACGTTGTCAGAGAAGCCGGACAACCTGCTGGTTTGCAGTCCTTCAGGCCACACTCCTGCTTCGGACATTACAAGTGACCCTATCATCAGACCCCACTCACCCTGCAGCACCCTCGATGGACTCCATCAGCACCAGGAAGGCTTGGTCAGCAGGGCCCTCCAGGAAGAAGCTGGCCCACAGGTCGTCCAGCTGGCCGTCGGGCAGAAGCCCCAGCCAGCCTGGGCTCAGCCTGCCCACGAGACATCTGAGGACGGCGGAGAAGTGCATCCTGGCGAACTCCTCCTGCTCCCCGGGAAGGGCTGGGTTCTCCGCTCCCTGGAGATACCGCTTCAGGGCCCCCAGGGTGGAAAGGATGTGGCCGCCATCCTCAGAAGTGGAAAGGTTGTGAAGGGCTTCCCGGACAGCGAGCAGGACGGTAGACCGCGCCGGTTCCATCCTGGAGGCCATAGGACAAGCCCGTGAGAAGTCCACGGAGCCCTTGGCACCCACGCAGGGCTGGTCTCAGACAAGAAGTGTGTTTCACATGCTCTCAGAACCCCCACTCTCCGGCCCCCTCCCTCTCTCTCCTCACCCCTGCTGTCGCCCAGCAGTACCCTCCCCCTGCAGCATCTTCCAAGTCTGTTCACAGCTGGGTACCCTCCACAGTAGGGCACTGTGCCTCTGGGGCACAAGTGGGAGTGCTGCTGGTACCTAGGGAGTGGATGGTAGAGGCCAGGGATGCTGGTCAACACCCCATCTGGGCAGGACAGCACCCAGAGCAGAGGCTAGTCCAAACTCAAAGGTGGGCTGTACTGAGGCTGGCGGACCCTGGACCACAGGCCTCCTATCACTTCTCCCCCAGAAACCAGAATCATCTCTGCTAGTATTTGGGGTCGCGGGCCCCTGCAGGGTTGAGTATCATTAGGTGGGCATCTATCAGCGGTGCACCCAGACACTAGATAAGGCTGCATGAGAAGGGCCCCCACGAGCCGCCTCCCCACCCAGCCGGGTCTACGCGGTCTGTGCCGGCGACCAACCCACCCAACGCTCCCTTGCCCAGCGTGCGCCCGGAGTCCACATTGTGGCGTGGCGGGAAGGGTCCTCCTGGGGCCGGCAGCGGGCCTGGGGGACGGGAGGGCGGTCTTCGGGGCGGGCTGGGGCCTGGTGGGGGAAGGAGCCTGTGGGGGGGAAGGGCCTGGGGACCGACGGGGTGGGGGGTCTCGGGAGACGCGCACCCGCTCGGTCCTGTCCCGGAGCCTCCCCGGCGCGCTCACGGCCCGTCCCGCCGTGGCCACCCCTCCGCCGATTCGCCACGGCCGCGGAGGCCCAGCTCCGCGTGCGGCTCCCGGCCTAGAGCGTGAGGCCGCGGAGCACGAGCTCCCCGCGCGCTAGCAGAAGTGCCGCTGAGTTTGCCGAGTCTGTGGGGCCGGTCCCCGCGGGCAGGTCGCGACGAATCTGCCGCAACGCCGGCGGCCCGGAAGAGGCGTGGGGACGAGCGGCCTCATCTGCGCCTGCGCCTAGCGGGGGCGTGGCCCTGGTGGGCAGGACCCCCAGGTGGGCGGGGCCGACAGGGACAGGAGCGTTCCACGCTGGGGTCGCCAGCGCGGGTGGCCGTGTCCGTGGGCCGAAATCCGGTTCCTCGGTGGCCGCTTTCCAAGGGCTGCTCTTCATCCCGGCGCACGTGCGATGGGCAGCGTCGGGTGCGATCTGCGAAGGCCTCCGGGAGGCGCCGGTTCAGCCTCGACTGCCCTAGGCGACGTCCGGGAGGCAGGCCTTCGCTCGGCGCGCACCGATTAAATGTCCACTGCGCACCCCAAGCCCTCCTCGGGGGCGGACCGTGAGGCCGAGAGTCCCCGCTCCCGAGTCAGGGGCACAAACGGAGTGCAGGCGGGACGTGTACGATGGCAAAGACTGATGGGAAAAACTGGGCAGGGGCGCCTGCGTGGCGCAGCCGGTGGAGCGCGGAACTCTCGGTTTGGGCCGGGGTCGTGCTCTCGGGGTCGTGGTATTGGGCCCCGGCTGCGGCTCCCCGCTGGCCGGCCGGGAGCGGGCTGGAGATTCTCGATTCTCTTGTGCCCCTCTGCCCGTCCCCGGCTCGCGCTCTCGCGCGCTCTCGCTCTCGCGCGCTCTCAGATCAGATCTTTCAAAAGAGAAGGCGGCTGGCTCGGGAGTCTGGTTTTGGAATTCCCGCCCTGGGCGCCCGAAGGAGACGCGCGGGAGCGGGCAGCTGCGGGCGCAGGTGCGCGGCAGGTGCAGCCAGGGTGCCCGGCGGAGCGGGGCTGCCTGCGTGGGTGTGGGCTGGGCCAGGCTGCGCGGAGTCCGGGAGGACGCCTTCTTGGGACTGCGGGCCTCCGCCCCGGCCGCCCCTGGCTTGGAGCCTCGCTCTCCACTTGCTACAGCGGCTTCTCTCGACCTTGACCCCCGTGTTTCCAGCAGGCCTGCCAGGCTACTAGGCGCCTCCTGCAGCGGGACACAAACCTCTCCGGCCTTCACGTGTCTGAAAAGTGCGTTTGCTCTTTGCTCCAGGCAGGTTCACGTTTGAGCCTGATGGACAATTTTAAGTGAAAATAATTTTCACTCGGGCGTGCGAAGGTTTGTTTCTCTGGGTTTGTGTGTGTGTGTGAGTGTGTGTGTTTATTTTATTTCAAATATTTTATTTATTTGTTTTTTTTTTAAGATTTTATTATTTATTTGACAGAGATCACAAGTAGGCGGAGAGGCAGGCAGAGAGAGAGGAGGAAGCAGGACCCCAGGATCATGACCTGAGTGGAAGGCAGAGGCTTAACCCATTGAGCCACCCAAGTGCCCCAACAAATATTTTATTTGACAGAGAGAGAGAGAGAGCGCGCACAAGCAGGGGGAGCAGCAGGGAGAAGCAGACTCCCCGCTAAGAGCAGGGAGCCTGACATGGGACTCAATCCCAGGATCCTGAGATCAGGACCTGAATGAAGGCAGATGCTTAACCAGACACTCTGCCCCTCTGTTTTTGGCAGCCAGCCAGCATTCAGTTCTCTAAGGAGAGTCTTAGTCTTTCCCATTGACCAGGTTTTTCCTCTGCAGACACTTCTAGAATCCTCTCCTCATCCACGGGGTTCTGACACTTGATGACACACCTGGCCTCTCTGACACACAGTCTTGAGACTGACGGATGCTCTTGACTGTGACACCTTCCCAGACTATCTTCCCATTTTCTTTTCTTTTTCTTTCTTTCTTTTTTTTTTTTAAGATTTTACTTATTGGGGCACCTGGGTGGCTCAGTTGGTTAAGCCTCTGCCTTCAACTCAGGTCATGATCTCGGGGTCCTGGGATCCAGCCCCGCATCGGGCTCTACGCTCAGCAGGGAGCCTGCTTCCCCCTCTCCCTCTGCCTGTCTCTCTGCCTACTTTGATCTCTCTCTCTGTGTCAAATAAATAAATAAGATCTTTTTAAAAAGATCTTATTTATTTATTTGACACAGAGAGAGAGACACAGTGAGAGGGGCAATGCAAGCAGGGGGAGGGTGAGAGGGAGAAGCAGGTGTCCAGCTCAGCAGGTAACCTGATGTGGAGCTCAATCCCAGGACCTGGGATCATGACCCAAGCCAAAGGCAGACACTTACAGACTGAGCCCCCCAGGCGCCCCCCCATTTTCTTCAGTCTCACTCTCCGTACTCGCTTTTCATTGGATTGACCTTGAAGGGCGTGTTTTCTTTCTCTCTCTCTTTTTTTTCTTTTCATCTCTTTGTCTTCTTGCCCTACTTTCTGGGCAATTCTTTAAGCCTTGCCTTTTAGCTGTCCTGATTTTATTACTTAACTTATTTGGAAAATCCTCATTTTCATCCTTCTGGACCAACTTCATTTTTTATTATTCCTTTTCTCGTAATACCCACATTTCCGCTTTGCGGACACAAAGCTTTTCTTGTCTTCCTGGGGGTGATAATTAAGATCTTTCAGAGCTGGGCGCCTGGGTGGCTCAGTGGGTTAAGCCTCTGCCTTCAGCTCCGGTCATGATCCCAGGGTCCTGGGATCGAGCCTCACATCGGGCTCTCTGCTTAGCGGGGGACCTGCTTCCTCCTCTCTCTCTCTCTGCCTGCCTCTCTGCCTACTTGTGATCTCTGTCTGTCAAATAAATAAATAAAATATTTAAAAAAAAAAAAAAAGATCTTTCAGAGCTTTCCCTTGGCTCTCTGCGTTTTTCTGTTTGGGCAGATTCTGTCAGAGGCCCCGTGTCTAGAGATGTCTAGTTTAGTCTTCATATTAAGCCCGAGATGGTTAAGGGCCAGAAGCTGTGTATGTGGATGAGGGGAACTTGCTTTGACAGATGGGGGAAGGGAGGCTCTTGCTTCTTCCCAGGGTTAAAGAAGCCCCTCCTCCTATCTGGGGGCAGGTGTCTGGCTGTGGCTACTGCTTTCTAGAAGCGGGTGGAATCCTCAGCGCCCCACAATTCAAAATGCAGCATTTTTCTCATCTCTTCCTTTTTAAGTCAGTTTATTTATTGTAACTAGCCTCCATGCCCAGTGGGGGCTTGAAGTCATGACCCTGAGAGTAAGAGTCACGCGCTGTACCGACTGAGCCAGTCAGGCACCCCAGCAATATATTTTGTGTAACCCAATCAGTCCAGAATGTTACCTTTTGAACACGTAGTCCTGTATAAAATATGATGACTAGTGAGGTGGTTTGCATTCCTTTTTTGTACTAAGTTCTGAATCCAGTGTGCATTACATCCCTGGCGGACCTCAAGGCCAGTCACATGGCAGGGGTTCAGCCGCCCACGTGGCGCGGGGAACGGGGGGGGGCCGGAGAGCCAGCTGACCACATCCTGCGGCGGCGGGACTGGTGAACAGAGCATTCACCAGCTGCAGGAGCTCAAGGAGGCCCCAGGGACCCAGGAGCTCTCTATCCAGACTCACACAAGTCCCTTCACTCAAGCCTGTGCCATGCCCCAGCTTCCCAGTGTCCCTGGGTGCCCTTGGCCTCTCAGAGCTCTCTGTAATAAACTGAATGCTGGTTCCCAAAATGTAGGTCCAGGTCCTAGGCCCACCCACATGAATGCAAGCTTTTTCAGAGCCCTGGGGAGCAAGGGGCAGGGCCCTAGGACATGCGGCACCAGGGGAGCAGGAGAAAAAACTCCCTGTTTTCAGCTCCCCTGTGGGGGTCACGGGTTACCAGCCCAGCCTTGGGACTCAAGCACAGCCAGTGGCCTAAGGAAGTGGGGCAGGTGGGGACCTCATCCCAGGGAGCAGAATAAAACGACGGTCAATTAGACAGCCATGCAAGGTTCCTCTTCCCCAGACACCGCTTCGATGGCAGCAGAAGGGCAAAGGTGAAGGAGCCCAGGGCCGAGGAGAGGGCAAGGGGAGCAGCACCGGAGGTACGGATCCAGTGTGGCCTGGGAGAGTGACAGGTCAAGGGCAGAGCAGGGGGAGCTGCAGAAAGAGCCCCCCAAGGGAAGGGAGGGAAGGAGTCAGTGTCCCCAGGCCACGACCAATGACCCGTAACCAATGGAGGTCCCAGGTCAGCGGGTCCCAAGCTACGCCTTCCCAAGGCTCCAGGGAAGACATGCTCCAGCCTCGTCCAGCTCTCCCTGCACCCGCAGCTCCCCAGTCTCTGCCTCTGTCTTCCCACGGCCTTCTCCCCTGTATCTCTTCTGTCTCTTGTAAGGACTCCCTAATTCAGCATGGTCTCCTCTCGAAACCTTTCATGACGTTTGCAGGGGACTTATTCCCGAATAAACTCACCTTTGCAGGTGCACGGGGATTCACAGGGTTAGGACGGGGACCTACCATTTCCGGGGGCCACCATTCAGCCCACCATGCAACCTGTACCGCAGAATAATTTAAGGTGGCCCCCATCCCCATTTCCTTTGCCTTATCCGAGGGAGAGAGGTAGGCTTCACAGACCCCTCTGTGCACGGCCCACACGCTGGGCCCCACAGCAGACTTGGCTCCAGAGGCTCCCCGGCCCCTGCCCGGCCCCAGCCTGTTTCAGCTTCTGGTTTTTGGGAGCTGAGTGCGTGTGTCCCCTGCTAAAGCAATCACCTCCGCATGGCTCTGAGCCGGCCAGGCCAGGGCTCGCACCCAGAATTGTCTTCCAGAGAAACTGTTTGCATCTGTTTTAAGCTTGTGTCCTTGGGAACTTCTAGCTCTCCAGAGCTCACTGACTGGAGGGCAAATGCTTTTCATTAAGGTGGCAGGAGGAAGCTGACTCCCAGCCAGGGTGGGAGAAGGAAAGCAGCTGCACTGGCAGGCTTGGGGGGGTGGGGGCAGCAGCGCACGGCCAACGGCCTTTCAGTTGGGGGCTCCTCTCCACGTTGTCAGGATGGGCTGCCCGAGGAGGAAGGCCTTGTCTCTCCTCCTTATTCTTGTGCCGGTGCATCTGCACAGGGCTTTGTCTCAGGGAGCCAGCCCTGCAGGGCCAAGGAAGCCATTTCTCGAGCGGCTCCGCAGGCTGGAAGAGCAGGTGAGTGTCCCCACCACGTGGGACGGCTGTGAGTGCAGCTCTACAGCAGACGCAGCGACAGACGGCGAGCGTCCTGCTCTGGAGACGCAGACGTGAAACGCAGGCTTCTTTCCATCTGTGACTCTACTGTCCCCTGCAGTGGACCACCCGTAGAGTAGGCTGCTGGGCTCTGCTGGGAAGTCAAGCCAACGGATGTGGAGGACAGGGAGAGTCGGGCTGGGCGGCAGAGTGGGATGCCCCAAGAGGGGGCGCTGGAGGGGTGCTAGGCATCGGGGTGGGAGCTCTGCCGGCACTGCCCGCTTTGATCCCCAGAAACCACTCATGAAGCTCGCCCTGCCCTACGTCCACTCAGGCAGGATCCCGAGTGTCACAGGGGTGAGGCGTGCAGGGTATGGGGGGTGTAGGGGAGATGGGAGCCTGAAGCCCTCACCCCACAAGGTGCAGCCCAGAGATCTTGGGATGGTCACGCGCGTCTCTGAGCAAGGCCGCCATGGGGCTGGGTGTGGTCATCGTCCCAGCCCTGGTGCCGCTGCCTGGGGAGCCAGTCAGCATGGGGCACGGCCGGGGGGTGACAGGCACCCGGAAGCGTGAGCGGGAAGGCTTGTCCTGCTTCCTCGCTGGCCCGAGGTCCCTGCGACTGCTGCATGTCTCTCCATAGTTCCGGAGGTTCCAAGAGGTGACCTTAACCCACCTGCAAGACCTCGCCAGGAACTACAACCTGTCCTACGACGTCGATGCCCGGTTCCAGAGCCTGGCCCGTGAGACCCAGGCCGTGGCCCTGGCTGTGAACCAGTCACACGCTGCCGTGCAGGGTGACCTGAGCCACCTCAAGACCTGGATGCAGAAGACACAGCGCAGAAGCCGGAAGGTGGAGTCCAGGCTGCTGGCCCTGGGGGCCGCCCTGAGCGAAAGGGACCAGCAGCGCACCCAGGACAGGGAGGACCAGGAGGCTCGGAGGGGCGCCCTCTCCAGCCTGGCCCCGGCTGTGAGGGCCCTGCAGGACACGCTGGCTCACCTCACAGCCCTCGTGCAGGGCCAGGATGCCAGGCTGGGTGCTCTCGAGGCCCGGATGCAGGGGGCAGATCCCAGCACTGCGACCCTGGCGCTGACACCCGCCCAGCCCCTCACCCAACCTGGGCTGCCCAGCCCTAGCTCCCCAGCGGTGCACAGGGGGAGGCAGGTGCTCAGACCTTCGCCTGAGACCGGGGACCCGCCTCAGGACTCCGCAGGCCATCCACAAGGGACACGGGCACCCCCTGGCCCGGGCAGCCAGCGGGTGTGGCCCCCCGAGAGACCAGGAGACAGTGAGTACCACAGCCTGCCCTTACCCCGTCGGCCTCCCCTCTCCTCCCTCGTGCCTCCTCAGGCCTCTGGTCCCCTCTGAGCAGCCTTCTCCCCTGAGCTGCGGGGAGAGGACACTTCACAGCCCCGCGCACCCCCCACAGAAACGGGGGCCATGGGGGAGGTGATGGCCTGTCTGCAGGCTCTTCCCAGCGCCCTGGAGCAGACGTGCACAGACGTCGGGTGCTGCCCCGGGGGTCCCCCCTCCCTCCTATGACCGCTCTCACAAGGGCTGGTGGGTTAGCAAGACGTCCTCTGCCGCTCAGGGATGTGGTTTGTGCCGAGCGGGACCCCTCTGCGGAGCTGGCTCTCTGCTGTCTCGGATCTCCCAGGATAGGGTTTCTTGGGCACTACTGCCATCTGGGGCCTGCGGGGTGGCGGCGTTGCCCCGGGTGCTGTGGGGTTGAGCAGTGGCCCCGGCCTCTACGCGCTGGAGGCCTGTCCATCTTTGCCTTGTTTTTGACTGGGGCCTGTCAAAGCCCTGAAGCCCCAGGAATCGGAAGCAGGGCTCCCCCCCCCCCGGGTCGCTCTGGCGGCCTCACCAATGAGACGGAGCTGACCGGCTGACCTCAGAGGGACCACCAGGGCCCCTGGGAAAAATACAGGGATCGCCAAAGTTCTGACAACCAAACTACCTGCAGATATCCCTAGGTGTCTGCTGGGGGGGCAGTCACCCCCAGCGGCACCTGCTCTATGTTATTATTATGATGATGACTTTTATTTTAAAGAGAGAAAGGGGGCAGAAGGGGCAGAGCGAGAATCTCAAGCCGACACCATGCTGAGCTCAAAGCCCAACCCAGGGCTCAGTCCCACAACCCTGAGATCACATGACCTGAGCCAAAATCTAGAGCCTCTTAACCGACTGAGCCACCTGGATGCCCCCTGCCCTAGATTACAACAGATATCCCTGAGGGGAAGAGAGGGGCTGGGAGCCCTCCATCCTTGGGTCCAGTGGGCTGGCAGGTGAGACCTGTAGGTCCCCAGCCTGCCAGTTGGAATCCCAGACCTCACCCCACCCCATAGACCCCTCTGTCAGGCTGACCTGAAGGGGGGTGGCCCCAAAGACGTTCACATCCTGACCCCTGGGCCCTGTGGATGCAGCCCCTCGCGGGGTCAAGGGACTTTGCAGCTGTGATTACAGATTGTGAGACAGGAGGGGATCTGGGATTAACACCAGGGGCCTCTGGGGGGGGTGGTGGGAAAGTCAGAGAGGGAGCTGGGACCGCAGGGATGGAGGTGAGAGGAAGGTACTTTGACGACGCAGGAGGGGCCGTGCGCCACGGAGAGGGGGCGTCTCCAGAATGACGGGCAGGAAAGAATTATCCCTGGGGCCTCCACCTGGAGCCACCTGCCTCCATCATGACTTTAGTCGGAGGGACCAGCTCTGGCCTTGACCTCCAGAAACGGAAGATACTCAGTGCACGTTGTTCGGAGCCCCTGAGTCTGTGGGGCTCCCGCGGCTGGGGGCATGCCTGCAGGCTCACTCCCGCCAGGGTGTACACCGCGCTGGCTCCCAGTCTCCCCACCTGCAGGACGGGCCCACCGTGCGGTCAGGCCCACGGGGACCCCGCTCGGCCAGCCTCCCGGCTCGTGCTGAGGCAGCCCCGCCGGGTCTGCAGCCCCTGCCTCCGCGTGCTGCAGGGGCTGATTCCCCTCTCTGTTTCCAGCCTGTGACGTGGGCCCTGTGCTGGTCTTCCCCAATGCCTCCACCCAGAACGTCGCCTTCCTCAGCCCCGGCTTCCCGTGGGGCCTGCGAGCCCTGTCCGTCTGCAGCTGGGTGCGCACAGCCTCGGGCCGCCTGGGTACCCTGCTGTCCTACGCCACGGAGGAGAACGACAACAAGCTCGTGCTGCACGGCGGCGGGAACTCCCTGGCCCCGGGTGCCATCCACTTCGTGATCGGAGACCCGGCCTTCAGGGAGCTGCCCCTGCAGCCGCTGCTGGACGGCCGCTGGCACCACGTGTGTGTCATCTGGACGTCCATCCTGGGCAGGTACTGGCTGCACGTGGACCGCAGGCTCGCGGCCACCGGCTCCCACTTCAGGGCGGGCTATGAGATCCCTGCAGGAGGGTCCCTGGTGCTGGGCCAGGAGCAAGACAGTGTGGGCGGTGGCTTTGACAGCTCTGAGGCCTTTGTGGGGAGCCTGGCAGGCCTGGCCATATGGGACCGGGCGCTGGTCCCCGGGGAGGTCGCAAAACTGGCCACTGGGAGGGAGGTCCCAGGGGGCGCCATCCTGACGCTGGACGACGCCCAGCGGAGAAGCGGGTTTGTGCAACAGGTGAACTGCAGCTGCCTGGAGCTCTGTCCCTGAGGCCCTGTGCTCTGGGTCCCCACAGGAGCAGCCGCCGCCGCCGCCGCCCTCAGCTACCCCCTCCCCAGCCACCCCAGCTCAAGTGCCCTGTCCAGGGCCCCTCTGGGAGGCGACAGGGCAATGTGGGACGGAGGGAGCGGGCTGACAGGTGCAGTGAGGCTGTGGGAGGACCCACGGGCTGTGACGTCATTCCCCCTGTGGGGGCAGGACTCCATGGGGCCTTGCGTCTGTGCTGGGTTTGCGATGGAGAGCCCCATTTTCGTGGTACCTGGGTGGGTGCATTTGAACTGCCACGGCCCTCCTTCGAGGTGGCTTAGAAAGCGTCCCCTGGGTGGTCCTTGCTGCCTTGTCCCTCATGAAAAGGACCAGGAATCCATTTCCTGCCCCGAAGCCCCAGCGACTTGACCGGTCACCCTGGGTCCTCTATCAAGGTGCCGCTGTGGGAGTCTGTGAAGGGAGCAAGCGATTCAGAAACAAACGGGGAGCAATCGCCGGCTGCACTTTCAAGGCACCCTCGTTGGGGTACTGTGGGAGCAGGAGCCAGACGGCCACCGGGATATGTGTCCAGTGCAGAGATTGTCAGCGAATTCACAGAGCTGTGCCCCCATCACTGCAACCTAGCTTCAGGGTGTTTCCATGCCCCCCCCCCAAGTCATGCCTGTTAGCGGTCGCTCCTGTCTCCCCAGCTCCGGTCCCCCTGACCGGCTCTCTGGGCGATTTGCCTGTTCTGGGCGTGGTGGCACACCAGGGCCGGGTCCTTTGCCTGCTGGGCGACCCCCCGCCCCCAGGGATCCCACATTGCTCTCCATTCACCTGCTTCCAGTCTCTGGCTTTTGTGAATAAAGCTCTGCGAGCACTCTCATGTGAGTCCTTGTGCAGACACGGGTTCCTGTTTCCCTTGAGCTGGGGCCTGGGGCTTGAATTTCTGGGTCTCGTGGGGAACTCATGTCTGAACTTTCAAAGAAAGACCGGTTTGCACAGGGGCTGCCTCCCTCTCCTTCCTACCCCACCCCTGCCGGTGTGAGCTAGATGTCATCTGTCTGCCAATGTTTATTTTTACAATTCTGAAGCGAGGCCCCTAAAAGATCAGGCACCGACAGAAGGGCCTTACGTTTCAGTGTGATGGAAACGAACCCCTATGGTATCGGGGATTCTCATGGGAGAACCAAACAGGAGCTCACACAATCAGGAAGAAGACCATGAAGACAGGAGAGGGTGCTCGGGCAGAGGGGGGCACCACAGGTGGGAGAGGCGAGGAATCACCGAGTTCAGAAACAGGCTCGGTTCTTAGAACTCTCCTTGCTTTATTTTTTTATTTTTAAAAGATTTTATTTTTAATTAATCTCTACACCCAACGTGGGGCTTCAACTCACGATCTCGGGATCAAGAGTCCCACACTGCACCAGCTGAGCCAGGCAGATGCCCTGAGAACTCCCCCAATTTTGTTTTTTTAAAGATTTATTATGCATTTGTTTGGGAGAGAGCACACATGTGCACATGCACGAGAGCTTGGGGAAGGGCCGAGGGAGAGAGAGACTCTCGAGCTGACTCACCACAGAGCGCCCCATGCATTGGGGGTGGGGGGCACTCGATCTCCCGACCCTGAGATAATGACCTGAGCTGAAACCAATGGTCAGATCTTGGGCTTAAGACTGAGCCACCCAGGAGACCCTCCCCCACTTCACCCTCACCAGTCAGACTGGCCAGGCCTCGAGGGGCCACTTTCAGCCCTGAAGCTTCTCCTTGAGGGAAATGCTCTATCTAAATAATGACTTCCTGGGTCTTCTAGGGCACTCCCATCTCTGCAGAGCTGTGGTCCCAGCCAAAAGGGGCGTGAGGCCAAGGACGAGGTGGCTGCCTCCCCATGAGTCAAGGTCAGAGGAGGCATTCTAGGACCGAAATCCCCCGGGTGGCCCCATGGGTGCTCCCTGAATCACTGACTTCGGCTTCCCCTTGCACTTCCCCAGGGCACATGCACCTTTAGGGACCGTCTCAGGCTCTTCTTTCCTGGGCCCCTGGGACTTTCTCTGGAGATCTTGGGACGACATGCTGCTTTAGGGAACACTGGTAATCTCTTTCTTCAGGGATGGCAGGGTCCCCAGCATAAAAAGACCACACAGGGTATTATTTCCGGGCTCTCCCCTTCTTGTGGGTACTTATAACACCTGGGGGACCCAGGATGGCCCATCATTCATAGCAGCATTCCCCTACAAGTCCACAGACCTTAAAGCCGCAGGAATAGGGCAGAGACAGCAAGCCACATCCACACTCGGGAAGCTTTGTGGGGAGTGGGATTCCAGGAGGACAGAGTGGGCTGGGGAAGAGCTTGGAGTCAGGGCTGAGACAGCTTCAGGGAGGGCTCTGGTCACTGAGAATTTGGTCTGTCCAGCAAGACAAGGAAAGCCATGCACGGTTTGAAGCAGGGCAGTCTGAACACAAGTCTCGAGCAATCGGCATCCCACAGGGTCAGTTTCCCCCCTCCCTGCCCAACCTTGCATTCTGAAGCCTGATCCCCTGTGATCCATCAAACCCTATCTATGACCTGAGCCTGTTGTGTTTCCAGGTAAGGACAGCATGACCCTGAGGCGCCCTTCTCATGCTACAGGGTTTGGGGCCTGGTGAGAAGCTCCCCACCCCCCGCCCCCGGCCTGTTCGTCCTCCAGAAGGACCACTGGGCCTGCACAAGTGCAGTCAGACCCCTTATCTGTCTGACAGTTTTGGCCTTCGGGACCGGCCACAGAGATGCTCCCCGACCTCGAGCAGGAACCCCTTCATCCAGTCCGGTCAGTTAACACATGCCCAGCCCCAGCCCACCTGAGCCTCACAGCTGGTGTGCCAGGCCACAACTCCGGGCCGTCACACCGCCCTGGCCCATCACTCGAAAGGACAAAGCCACATGACACGAATGAGAAAACACCCTTTTTGGAAAGAACGTTGTTCTCGGAATTTCCAAAAGAGCATTGCACAGTCATTGTGGGGAAAATTCAAAACCCTGTCCCACTTCTCTTATTCTGGTTTTCGTTCTGATTTCGAGTTATGTGGGGGGAGGGGCTCTATTCCTTTCTCAGCCTCAGAGCCTCTGAAACACCCCGTAAACTTTTTTCTTTTGACAAGTTTCATACCTAAAAAACAGAAGTTGCAAGACAAGCATATTGTGGTCATACAGGTTGGGCCTAGCCTGACCGTGTCAGCACTCGGCCACATCTGGTCTCCTCTGTCGCTGGCTCCTGTCCCCATGATGGTGCAGGTGCCCACGTCCCAGCCCATCCCCCCGCATAGGCCCCGTGTCTCCTGAGAACAAGGACTTTTCCTGCGGTGACCCCAAGACAATGTTCACCTTGGGCAGGGAACCGGGCAATCCCCCCACCCAGCCCAGTGCTCGCCCAAGGTCTGCCAGTCGTCCCAGCGAGGCCGGAGCCGCCAGGAGCCTTCAGCTGTCCTGTCCCTTCAACCCCATCACAGAGGGCGATCCTGGCCTTTCGCGGCGGAGCACAGCCGCCTAGCAGGGTGTGTGCAATTCCCCGGTGGTGAGGGGACTCGGCAGCCATGCCCCAGAGCCGCGCGTCCTCGTCAGCACAAGCCCCGGGAGGCCCGGGTGGTGCTCAGCCTGTCCTGGGGCCCTGGGGGCACCCGCGGGGCTTCCAAGAGTTCTTCCCCTTCCTGCTTGTCGGTAACGTGCAGGCAGATGCCGAGACCGCGCACGGTGTCCGCACGCAGCGGACCTGCCGGGATGGTGGAGGACCCGCCCGCCACCGGTCGTTCCTCCCGCGCCGCCACCTGCTCCGGGAGGGACAGCCTGCCCGCCTTCCTCCCCCTTCCTCCTGTCCAGTCCTCGCGGACCCCGGCTCCCTTCTCCATTTCTGCTGCGATCCGTTCTCGGGGACCAGGTCCCCGCTGGTCACCTGAGCGGCGGCGGAGCACCCTCCGCCCCAGACGGCGCTGGGGCGCGGGACTACAACTCCCAGAAGGCCTCCGCGCGCACGACCCCGCGCGGCCGCCGTCGTGCCTCAAGTGCGCAGGCCTCGCGGGTCACGTGGGCGCGGCGCGGGTCACGAGAACAAACACCGGGTCGCCGCGCTTCCCGGGCCGGGCCGTCCGCCGCGGACCATGGCTAACGTGTCTAAGAAGGTGTCGTGGTCCGGCCGCGACCTGGACGACGACGAGGCGGCGCCGCTGCTGCGGAGGACGGCGCGGCCCGGGGCGCCGGCCGGGGAGAGCACGCCGCTGTTGAACGGGGCCGGGCCGGCGGCCGCCCGTCAGGTGAGGCCCGTCCGCCGGGAGAGCCCCGGGCCGGCGCCTGAGTCTCCCCGCGCCGGGAGCCGGCCTCGCGGTGGCGGGCGTGGGCCGGGCCCTCCGCGCCGCTCCCACTCGGGGGTCAGCGGCTCTGGCAGGCGGAGGGTGGCTCACTCGCCGGTGGCCTTGTGTCTGGCCGGTGCTGACCGGCGCGTCTGTGCTCCGATCGTCCCCCGGTGAAGAGGAGGGGATGCGCCGCGGTCGGGCGCGGGAACGGGCCCGGGGTCGTTTTCCGCACATGGCAGCGCTGGCCTCGGAACCGAGGCCTTGGGGCTCTGGGGTCTCGGGAGGGAGGAAGCTCGGGGCCGGGTGGCTGCGGGGCTCGAGGAGCAGGCCGAGCTCACCGTGACACGGTGCTCCGAGCGCGCACGAGCTGCCGGCCGCCGGCTGCTCTCCGCAGTGCGGGGCTCTGCGGGCCCCTTGTCTGCAAGCGTCCGTGCGGGGCGATCTTAGGGATGGTGGGTGTCTCCACCCCGTTTTCCTCACCAGTTATGCGACGGGAGAGCGTGCAGACCCGCGCTCTAAGCAACAGGTCAGAGCGGTTGGGCCGCTCGGTGACTCGGGTTGCGGCTTTGCATGCACGCGCGGGTGTTGTGTTCACTTTGAGTTAATGAGCTGTTTCTCTTCGTCGCAGGGTCTTACTCTGCTTTTGGTTGTTATTCTTGTTCCTTTTTTATTCTCTGTCTGTCCATTAACCATTGAACAGTCTTCAAAAAGCAGGAAAGGCGCAAGCGTCAGGCTGTTTCTGTAGGGCTTAACCCCAGGTTGCCCCCATCCCTTGGAAATGCATGAGAGTGAAAATGCAGGTCTGCTCTTTGAGTGGAATCTTGTTCGGAAATGCCCTCTGTGTCTGCATGAGAAGTGACCTGAAATGGCTAATTTGGAGGGGGGGCCTTAAGGGTGCTTTGTTATTTTCTTTTTGGAACATTATTTTTTCCTTCGAAAAGAAAGTAGCCTAGGGGCGCCTGGGTGGCTCAGTGGGTTAAGCCGCTGCCTTCGGCTCAGGTCATGATCTCAGGGTCCTGAGATCGAGTCCTGCATCGGGCTCTCTGCTTGGCAGGGAGCCTGCTTCCCTCTCTCTCTCTCTCTCTGCCTGCTTCTCTGCCTACTTGTGATCTCTCTCTGTCAAATAAATAAATAAAATCTTTAAAAAAAAAAAAAAGTAGCCTAGGGTCTGCAAAAGGGAATCGTGAAACTGGCTTTAAGAGTCGACAGGGAAAGCGCTAGAAACATAGGGGTTGGAATTTGGGTTTATCTCAGGACTGAACATGTGTTTCCCACTTTGCAAGTCGACCAAAGGAGTTGGCTTTTTTTTTTTTTTTTTAAGAAGAGTCTTTTGAACTCTTGAAAAAATCATTGTTAAAAACTGTTTGCAAGCTATTGCTCATTTGTGTTTAGTAACACCTCACCGGCTTCTCTTAAACAACTAAAAAACAATTACTATGCACCCACTGTGTGCCCGGCTGCCTGCAGTTTACCCGGAACAGAGGTGCAGAAGCAGCTTCCTTCCTACTGGCTGCAGGCTTGTGGAGAAGCACGCCCGGTGCTCTGTGAAGACTGAGGGGCCCCAAGGGCAGGGGAGGTCCCATCGGGGTCCAGTCTTGAGTGCAAGACCCACAGGCAGTCCGACAGGTGGGAAAGAATGGAGAGCATGCATAGGATCCTCTGTGAGTTTGGAAAGTAGATCGGAGCGGGGAGAGAGGTAGGTCAGACCTGTAGGGGACAGCTTTTGGCTTTGAATCCAGCTTTCTCTCAGGGGGAGTCCCGCAGGAAGCTGTAGATTTCAGTCTTCAGGGATCATGCAGACTGGTGGCAAGGGGGAGACCGCTCCGCACCCCAGGAGGCAAGCCCCGCGGCCTCTGCTGCCTCAGGGTGGATCCCCTGCAGGAAGGTGAATGTGTGTGCTGCTCTGAGCAGTGCCTGTCCCGGCTGGGGGATGGCAGCCACTCCGTGGGTTAGTACCGGAGACAGCACGAAAGTGACGGTCTTTGGGTTATCGTTCACCAGGTGACCCCACTGGCAGCTGACGGGATTCCTTGATGCCGGCTTTCTTGTGGGGAAGGTGTGCTCTGGGCTCGCAGACCAAGTTCAGCGTTGGGCTCGGGGGCACCCTAGCTCTGCAGCAGACAGTGGCCTGTGAGGTGCTGCCGGACCGGGGCCATTGGAACTAAAAGGACACCCCGGACCGACAACCATCCTAGGGGCACGTCCTAGTGACTCCGACGTGGGAGCTCATCTTGGCCACCTCCCGGCCCTTTGGGGTTTCTTGCACGACACCCAGAGTGGGATGGTGGTGGTGTGGGCACCAGCAGAGCTGGCCAACCTCCTGAAGCTGTTGCTCGGGGTGGCATGTGCCGTGTGGCTGCCTGGCAGGCTGCTGAGTGCCCCACGGGGAGAAGCATGGCCCTGGGCAGGAGACACTGCTGACCGCCCTGAGCTCAGCCTCCACCTGCCCGGGAGCAGCTGTTCAGAGGCCCCTGTGGGCTGCTCTTCCCTTTGTCGGGCCCCTGGGCCCAACATGCTAGAGCAGGGGATCACGGTGAGTTACCAGAGCGTCACTGCCATTCAGCCGTTGGGAGAGGGTGAGGTCAGCCAGCAAGTCATTGTCATGTGTGTGGGCAGCGGGAAGCAGAGCATTTCCAGAGCCTCTGCAGGGAATTCTGTGGCAGAAACAGATGCTCCGGAGGTGGAGGGTGGAATAGCCGCGGCATTGGTGACTGTGGGACATTTCCAGGGCCCTTGGCTTCGGGAAGCTCCTCCTGAGACACTTTGGGGCGGGGGGTGGGGGTAGGACTTTCAGGTTTAGAATCCGTTCTAAGGATCTAGCTTCTTTGGGAACTGGCTTGCTTCTGTGTCCTGCCCGTACAGCTGGAGCCATAGACCACAGCCTGGGAGTGCCAGGGGCAGCGGAGGCGGCGCTCAGGGGTGGCTTATCTGTCGTCCTCACCGGCCCCTCGAGCTCTACTCTGCAGTAAGCAAGCACCCCGTCTTCCTCCGAGGTGGCTCTTAGCACCGGGCTCGGCTCCTCCTGGAGGTCCCTTCTTGCTCTCTGCCCACCCATAGCCTCCCTGGTAGGGTTGGGGCGGGCTGCCTGAGGGCTGCCCAGGTCTGTGTCCCTCCTGCCTTCGGTTTCACCTGTGCGGGGTCAGTGAGAGCTGAGGGACAGGACTGGGCCTAGCCCTAGACTGAGGATCCCGGGACTGCGCCCCCCCCCCCAGCGCAGTCCTTCTCACTGGGGTTCAGCCTGCAGGACTCCTCGCCCGCCTGACCTCACAGGCTTCCTCGCATTTGCAATTACCCTGTTTATGGGCGTCTCTGTGCTTCCTGGAAGCCTGTGGCTGCTGGAGCCCCGTGTCCTCCGTGCTGAGTGTGGAGCCCGGCGGCTGCGGGAACACACAGCAGTCCAGCGGGACAGCAAACGGCCTTGGGATTGTTTGTATACTTGGTTTTTCTCTGAGTGAGAACATACAACAGAATTCACTGCCATGACCAGTTTTAAGGGTACAGCTCCCTGGACTCAGAGGCCCGTGCGCTGTTGTGTAACCGTCCCGCCAGCCCCCTGCGGAACTGGGGCGCCTTGCACAACTGAAACTCTCCCCGTGAAACACCCAGCCCCCGCCCCTGCCCAGGCCCTGGGACCCGCCCCTCTGCTTTCCCTCTCCGTAAACCTGACTGTTCTAGAAGTCTCACACTGTGGCGTGTGTGTCTTTTTGTGATGGGCGGCTTTCTTTAGCATAATGTGCCCGAGGCTTGTCCTGGTTCCCCGTGGTAGCAGGTTGCAGAATTTCCTTCCTTTTCAAGGCCCTGCGACCTTCTGCTGCCCGGGTGGGCCCTGGCCGGTTTACCCACTCATCTGTCAGGGGATGCTGGCATCGCTTCCAGCCCTTGGCTGATGTGAGTCACATGGGTTCCCACTTCCAGGGGTTGGATCCCTGGGTCACGTGGTCATCCCGTGTCTTTCAGGACATGCCAGGGGTCGGATCGCCCGGGCACGTGGTCGTCCCACACTGCTTTCCACAGCTGCTGTGCCGCTGTGCACCCACCCAGCGTGCTTCCGGCCCCCTCCCTGGGTCATGCTGCGCTGGGGGCGGCATCTCCTTGTGGTTCGGCTGCTGGTGTCAAGTGTGTTTTCATGTGCTTACCGGCTGTGCGTGTGTCACCGTTGGAGACGTGTCTTCAGGTCCTCTGCCCACTGTTTCTTACCAGGTTGTTCTGTTGACTTCAGTTCCTGACGTCAGGCGGGTGTTAACTCCTTTCGGGTGCGCGATCTGTAGCATGTTCTCCCGTCGTGCGGGCTGCCCTTCCTTCCGCTCTGTTGTCTCCTGTGACACACAGAAGTTTCTCAGTTTGCTGTGGCCATCCCATTTTTTAATGTTTACAAATAAGCGTGGATCTGCAGGAAGTTGACAAGGGCACACAGAGAGGGCCCGTGCGCCTTCCCCGCGTTCCTCCACGGCTTCCGGCCCACAAAACGGTAGCACCGAGTGGACACTGGGATGTCAGCATAGGCACGTGGGTGCCCTCTGCCCTTGACCTTGTGTCTGCATCCGTGCCACCGTGGTCGGCGTGCAGAGCGCGGGCCTCGGCACAGAGCTCATCCTGCCTCTGGGTTGCCCCTCCTGCACCCAACCCGCTCCCATTCCCCCGGGCCCGATGTTTTGAGGTCGGGTCAGTGCGGGTGCTCAGTGTGTAATCTGTGGGATCGGCCACTTTTCCTCGGCATCAGTCCCCAGAGTCTCCGTCTGGCCTCTTGTACGTGTCAGTAGTTTGAGGAGCCGGTACGTGATCTAACCTGTGTTCAAGGGGAAGACACAGACACCTTGAGGAGATCACGGAGCTCTGAATCAGCTTGCTTCACCACAAAAGATATTTCCTGGAAGATGCAAGTACAGCCCAGAAGAGAGAAGCGGGGGAAGGGAAGGGCCGCCACCTCCCGGTCGAGGCATGCCCTCTTGGGGTGCCGGCCGCCCTGCCCTGCTGGCATCCTCTGGTCAGGGGCTGAGGGTCTGTATCCCTTGAGCCAGTAAGTCTGTGCCGACTAGACTGTTCGTTCTTTTTTTCTTTTGGAAGATTTTATTTGTTGGTGAGAAAAGAGCAGGGGCAGAGGAAGAAGCAGGTTGCCGGTAGGGATCCCCGTGTGGGACTCGATCCCAGGACCCTAGGATCATGACTTGAGTGGAAGGCAGATGCTTCATTGACTGACAGGGGACAGGCGTCCCCTGACCGGACCGTTCTTGTCACACCTCTCCCAAAGCTGCCGCGTGGCTTTTGGAAACTGCAGAGGCGAGAGGAGATGTGTGGTGGGCCCTGAATTTGGGCCCCTTGTTGCGGAGGGGTGACGGTCCCGTGTAACCGAGCTTCTTTCCTGGTCACTGGTGGGGGCGTTGGAAGTGACCAGACAGCCTTTCTCTATGGCTCCGTCTGCAGGGTCGGGGTATGGATCCCGTCACACTGTCCATGCGGCCTGGCCTTGCTCTGTGGGGTCTGTCCATCTGTGCACCCCGTCTGCCTGGCCGGTCTGTGTGTACAGACACATCCCGGGGATGTGCATTTGGTGTTGCTGTGGCCAGGCTGGGGGCCGGGTGGTGGCCCAGACCCCTTCCTGCTCACACGTGTCCTGTCGGTGGAGCGGAGGCGGCAGCCGCTTGAGAACAGGGGTCCCTTGCGGGGCCGGCACAGTGGCCAGCGGGGCTAGTTCTCCTGGAGTCAGCGGTTTGGGGGCATTGTCAGTTTTTAAAGAGAAACGGGTTTCTCTCCGCCAGCCCCAGTCGCTGGCTCTCGGTACGCGCGTGTGAAGGGCGCCCATCTGTGCGTGGGGAGCAGGCGATGCCCACGTGCACACGCGACTCAGAAGGCCCCCCCGGTGGGGCGAGTGTGTGCAGCCTGAGCCTGCGGACGGTGTGCACCGCAGCGCCCAGCTCGGGCGGTTGGTACGTCAGGCACGGCGAGAGGTGGGGCGAGAACACGTGCAGCGACACACGGAGACGCAAGTGCTGCCGTCACAGGGCTCCCGTGGGCTGCGGGGCGGCACGTGCCCCTGTGAGGGGTCCCAGCAGGGAGACCGGTGCCGTGGGGTGCAGGGCGAGCTGAGCATCCGGTGCAGCGGGAGGACGGTCATCTGCTCCCGGCTGAACGCACGCGCCTGCGGCCGTGGCGCCCGGGCCGGTGCGGGTGTCACCGTCGTGGAGGGCTGCAGGGTAAAGGGCAGGGCGCCCGGCTCCGCCTGCACTGCCGAGGAACCCCGGGTCGGGCTTCCACGCAGCAGCATCTGGGATGTACCGACCCCGAAACAGGTTTCGCGGAAATGCACACCTGCCGGTCACCTGTGTTCTGCTGCCCAGGCCTCTGCCATGCGGTGCGTGTGAGGACAGTCACGTGCCTGCCTGTCCCCGGGGGCTGACAGGAGCGTGGCTGCGTGTCTGGAGGGCCTGCCTGGAAGCCGGGGACAGCTTCCTGCCTGCCGGAGCCCCTCAGTCTCGGGATTCGGGAAGTGGCTTGGGTGGGGGAGCCTGGGCGTGGGCGACCTTCTGCTCTCATCCCCAGGGCTGGCTGGTGTCTGCCGTTTCGGCCGTGCCTTAGGCCAAGGTGATGGGGGGCCCTGTGGGGTAAAGAAAGCCTGGGCTCATGCAGAGTCCGGACTTGTCTGGGGTCCGGCACTGGCCACATGACCTGGGGCTGAGCAACCGCGATCTCTCTTCCAGTCGCCACGTTCAGCATTCTTCCGGGTCGGACAGATGAGCAACGTGGAGCTAGACGACGAGCTGCTCGACCCGGTGAGTAGTGGTCTCGCTCCCACCCTGCAGCTCTCAGCCCCTGCCCGCCCCCAGGAAGGTCGAGGCCCGCTCTTGTGGAGGTGCTGAGCAGAGCACAGGGGTAAACAGCGAACGGGAAGGCGATGGACAGCAAGCAGGGCCGTGTAGAGCTCGGGGACAGGTGCAGGCAGTTCTGTGCAGAGCAGGAGGGCAGGAAGACAGGCGGACAGTTCCGCACAGGGCGGAAGGACAGGTGCAGACAGTTCTGCACAGGGTGGAAGGACAGGTGTGGGCAGTCTCTGCAGAGCTGGGGGACAAAATGACGAGCAGACCGTGGGCCCCCAGAGCCTGGGCAACCAAGGAAGTTGGCTCCGAGGGTCTGTGTCCCCTGAGGCTGACCTACGTGAGCAGAGATGGGGCAAGTGCACGCCAGGAGGTTGCCCTGAGTCTGTCCTATGCAAGTGCAGGAAGCAAGGCCAGAGGAGCCGGCAGCACGTGTGGGACAGGGGCCCTGAGTGGGCAGGAGGTGGGCTCTGGGGACAAGGATCTCAGGGGTCAGGGACCTTTAGACAGGGACCTTTGGACCTTTGTCCTCTTCTCCTGCCCCGTGCCAAGCTGTGTGGCAGCTGCTGGGGAATATTTCTTGAGCCTGCCCTGCTCTCCAGCCTTGCACTTGACTTCCTCCCTAGGGTTTTGCGGTTCTGACCTGCCCCCCTCTGGTGGCCGGTGACGGCCAGCTGATCTTTCCTGCACTGGTGGCCATGTGTATGTGTTCTTTGCAGAAACGTCTCTTCACATCCTGTGCCACTCTAATCGCGTTGTTTGTATTTTTATCGTTGGGTTGTGAGAACTCTTTGTATATTAGACGCATGTTGCTCGTCAGGTATGAAATCTGCAGATCCCTTCTTAGGGTGTCTTCTCACTTTCTGCCAGTTTCCTTGAAAGCACAGAGCCTGTTTTATTTTATTTTTTAGAGAGTGGGGAGGTGCGGTAGGGGCAGAGGGAGAGGGAGACGGAATCTGGAGCGGGTTCCAGGCCCAGCGCAGAGCCCGACACGGGGCTTGATCCCATGACCCTGGGATCATGACCTGAGCCGAAATCAAGAGCAGGACGCTCCGCCGACTGCGCCCCCCAGGTGCCCCACAAAAGCTTTGATTGTGAGGATGTCAAGTTGACTGTTGTGTTGTTGCTGCCGTGCTGTTGGCGTTGTGTCGGAGAAGCCACTGCCTAGCCCAAGTTCATAAAGATTTTCCATGTTTTCTTCTTCTGAGAGTTCTCTGATTTTAGATCTTTGATCCATTTTTCACCGATCTTGTGTTCAGTGGAGGAAAAGGGTACGAGCTCATTCGCGTGTGGGTGTCCGGACTCCCAGGACCGTCTCCGAAAAACCAGTCTTTCCTAATGAGTCATCTTGGCACCGTGTTAGAGAGCCAGTTGGCCGTGAACACGAGGGTTTCTCTCGGGGCTCTGTTTCTCTTGCACCAACGCCCGCGTCTGTCCTTGTCCCCGGGCCGTGCCGTCTGGAGGACTAGGTCTTTTGTGGTGAGTTTTGAGACTAGGAAGTGAGAGTCTTCCAGCTTTGTTCTCCTTTTCTCTTTTCTGTTAGATTTTATGTACTTATCTTGAGAGAGCGCATGAGCACAAGCAGGGGGAGCGGCAGGCAGAGGGAGAAGCAGACTCCCGGCTGCGCAAGGAGCCCGACACAGGGCTCGATCCCAAGACCCCGGGATCATGACCTGAGCTGAATGCAGACGCTTCACCGGCTGAGCCCCCCTGGTGCCCCTGTTCTCCTTTTTCAGGGTCGTTTTGGTTGCTCGAGACCCTGTGCATTTCCGTGTGGTTTCAGGACCAGCGCATCCGTTTCAGGGCCCCCCGCCGCGGCTTCACGCCCAGTCTCTTGACCGAAGGCCGCGGCGTCCTTCCATTCATTCTCGCCTCCCGCTCCTCCCAGCAGCGCTCCGTGGTTGTCAGTGGACACGTGTTCCTCCATCGAGTGTATTTGGGGAATGCACTTCAGTTATTTTATTCTCGCTGCTGTTGTCACTGCAGTTCTCTGGGTTTCCTTCCTGGCTGTGCTCGCAGGCGTGTAGAGAAGCCTGTGGGTCTGCGCACCAGCCTTCTGTCCTTCGGTCTTTTTGAGCGCGTTATTCTGATCATTTCTTAGCGTATTTTTGGGGATTTTGTGTACGCGAGGTCGTGTCATCTGCAAATAGTGAGTTTCATTTCTTCTTTCCACTCTGGATGCCTGTTCTCTCCCCTTGCCTCCCTGCCGTGGTCGGAGCTCCAGGACCATATGGAGCAGGCGGGGCCCGGGCAGGTGTCCTTGTCGTGTTCCTGATCTGAGGGGAGAGGCTTCCGTCTCTCACCGTCAAGTGGGACACTCGCCGTGGGGTTTTCCCGGATGCCCTGATCAGGCTGAGGAGGTTCTTTCTGTTCTTACTCTGTGACGTATTCTTGTCGCGAAGGAGCGTTAGATGTTCATTAGATCCTTTTTCAAGTCTGTTGAGATGATTGTGAGGACTTTGTCCTTTATCCTGTCGCAGCGGTGTTGAGTGTCCTGAGTACCATACTGCAGACGCCAAACGTGTGGGTTTTCCTCAGCAAGGAGAGGGCCGCTCTCCCGTCCTCTGCAGACAGCAGCGGGGTGTCCTACAGCTTAACTCAGTTCTGACACCATCTGCCGGGCATGAGTGCAGACCCCCCTCCCCCGCTGAGGGCCGGGTCCCACTAGACTGCCCCCAAGTCCAGGCTGTCACCAGCTGTTCCAGACCCCCTTGTCGAGCCATAAGTTGCTAGAACGGCTCACAGAACTCAGGGAAACACCTCACTCCCGGTTACTGGTTCATCGTCAAGGACAGGACCCGGGAACAGCCGAAGGAAGACACCCACAGGGCGGGCGGGTGTGTGGAAGGAGCACGGAGCTTCCAGGCCCTGCCCCCTGCCGGCACCCACATGTGCCCGGAGGCTCCTGCACCCCTTCCGTTCTTAGTGGGGCTTGGGGCTATTGGGCTCCTTGGTCATGGGTGATGGGCTTGGTCTCAGCCCCTCCCCCTTTGCAGAGGTCACGGGTCAGGGTGTGGAGCTGAGAGTCAGCCCTTTGGTCAGCCCTGATCTCTCTGGCTGGCAGCCCCCACCGGCCCCTGAGCGCACAGGGAACACCCTCTAGAGAGGCCACAGGATTTCAGACGGGGCAGCACCTGGGACACAGACCAGGAGCATGTTTCCCGCAGTTCCACAAACACCATGTCACTTGAGTTCCGGATGTGTAGCTGGGATGATCCTGACCTGCCCGTGGTGCCGAGGGGCGTGGGCCTGCACTTCCAGCCTCCTGGCTTCGTGGGACACACGGACCTGTGCCCCTCCGCTTTCCGGTGCTCTGTTCCTGTGCATGCTGGTCGTCAAGTGTGCGGCTCTGCTCTTCCTTCCGCAGGAGACGGACCCCCCTCACCCCTTCCCCAAGGAGATCCCACACAACGAGAAGCTCTTGTCCCTCAAGTATGAGGTGGGCCTTCTCCCTTGCCGCCCCCACCCCATGCAGACCCTCTCCCCCTTGCCCCCTCCCTCTTCTGCCCCATGACCCGGGAGCGCTGGGGTCAGCCGTGTGTCAGGTGTGCCTTCCCGCAGAGCTTGGACTACGACAACAGTGAGAACCAGCTGTTCCTGGAGGAGGAGAGGCGCATCAACCACACAGTGAGTCTGCGCTGGGCGTCCTCGCCACGTGCCCTGCTCTCAGCGGCCCTCGTGCTGCCCCCTGGCCTGGGTGCGGCCCCCTCTCACCCCCTCTGGGGTCCTCCGGCCTCCGATCCTGGTTTGTGTCCTGGAGCCAGAGACGCCTGGGGACAGGGATGGGAGTGGGTGTGTTAGGTGGGTGTGATGGAGGAGGACAGGCAGTCATCAGCTGGGTGCCTGGCTGTCAGCCACTGACTGTGAACTGGTGGGGAAGGTCCACCGCCTCTGAGACGTTGACCAGAGGCCGCCTTCCCTGGATGTGGGGTCCCGCACGCAGGACTGTAGAACCCCCCCCCCCCGGGCTGGACGCACCGTGTCCAGAGGGGCCTGTGGTGGAGGCCCCCGCACCGTGCCTGTTTCTGATGGTTGCCCTCCCCGCAGGCCTTCCGGACGGTGGAGATGAAACGCTGGGTCATCTGTGCCATGATTGGAATCCTCACGGGCCTCGTGGCCTGCTTCATTGACATCGTGGTAGAGAACGTGGCTGGCTTGAAGTACAAGGTCGTCAAGGACAGTATCCTTTGTCCGAAGTCCCCGGCATAGAAGGCGGCACGGGCTCCGCCGGGTGGGGCTGTGCAGCTCTGAGCCGGCCAGCGGTGAGGTCTCCCTGCCGGGCACATTTGCCATCCGCATGGGGGAGGCATGGCTGTGTGGTGGCATCGGGGGCCAGGGGTGGCGCTCCGGGCCCAGGAGGGCAGCGGGCAGGCCAGGGGTGAAGCTGCCGGTCGTCCTTGATGAGCACCAGATATCGACAAGTTCACAGAGAGGGGCGGGCTCTCCTTCTCTCTTTTGCTGTGGGCCACGCTGAACTCCGCGTTCGTGCTTGTGGGTTCTGCGATCGTCGCCTTTGTGGAGGTACGGCCGCCAGGGGGCTCCTGTGGGAGGGAACCTTGAAGCCCGTGCCAGTGAGGTCCACACGGCCACACTGGCAGGGCCTCTGGTGCGGACATTCTGTGTTCTGGCAAAGCAGAAGGCGCCCGGGGTGGGCGGGGCCTCAGCAGCAGGGCTGGTCCCGGTGGAAGGGAGCACCCCTTCCTGGACTTCTCCCAGAAGCCTCCCTTCCCGTGGCCTGCCTCTTTCTTGGCTTCTCCCCTGCCATGAGTGTAGCATCCAGAAGCTTCTATCTGCAGTGCCCGCCCCCCACCCCAGGGACACTGGACCTCTTTTCTGCTCAATTCCCGATCCCTCCCATGGCCTGCTCCCCGTTCCCCACCATCATCACTGCCTCTGGAATGAGAGGAAGCAGGAGAGGAACCCAGCTTCATGGGCAGCTGTCCTGTCTCGGGCACCGTGTGGCCGTTGTCTGCTGGGACCCGTGGGGGCTGTAGCACCGCCATCGCTCGGCCTGCTCAGTGCTGGTCTCTCTCCTTCCAGCCGGTCGCTGCTGGCAGCGGGATCCCCCAGATCAAGTGCTTCCTGAACGGGGTGAAGATCCCCCACGTGGTCCGGCTCAAGGTGAGGCCCGGAGGACGCGCCGGGCGGGAGCTATGGTGGGTCCCCGAGTGCCTCTGGGACTTGGCCGGACTCCCTCCGTGTGCTGCCCATGAATGTGGGTGTGCATTTCATGTAAACCTGCTTCGGAAGGGGTTAGAATTTTCTCTTGCGCGTTGTAAATCATGCACTTGTGCTCAAACGGGCGGCAGCTGGGCTCAGCAGCCGTGTGGAGCGCGTCCGTGTGTTCTGCACGGTGGCTACTATCTCAAGGTCAGGATAGCTCTGTTGGAGTGGTAGGTACCCTTTCCGCGAGCTTTTTCCTGTTTTTGTAGTTTTCCTTAACGTTCTGCTTAATGTTCTTGACAACGCCCTAATTCTGAAGAGATTGGGGCATCTAGGAGCGTGGTTCCTCCGTGGCCGTCTCCAGGTGTCGGGTCGGCATGCCTCAGCTGGAGGCTTCTCTTGGCTCGTCCGGGGCGGGGTGCTCCCGGGGCCCTGTGCTGTGTCCCAGGGGGTGGGGACCGGCCTTGGCAACCTGAGGAACAGGGAGGCCTCGGGGAGGGCTTGTACCCGCTGCACACAGCGGGGTCCCCCTGGTGGGCGCAGAGTCAGCAAACATACCTGGGCTGTGTCCAGTAGAGCAGAAGCTGCTGCTTCCGGCTCTCGGGGTGCACAACTTCTCGGGATGGGAGGCTTGAAAGTTGGGGAAGAATCAGCCGGAGCCCCACGCCGAGGACGCCCACCGTGTGCCGGCCCTCCTGCGCGCCTGCCTTGTGTCGTGGGTGCTGAGCTGGGCACGTGGTCACGCTGTGCCACGCGCTCTCGGACTGTACGCATGTGGCCTTTCCTCGGAGACTTGACATGCCTTCCTTTGTGTTTAGACCCTCGTGATCAAAGTGTCCGGCGTGATCCTGTCCGTGGTGGGCGGACTGGCGGTGGGAAAGGTAACGGAACTCTGCTCGCTGCCGGTGACCCGAGGCCACTTAGTTCTCTCAGAGCCACGCTTGTCTGAGGGCGGCTGTCCTGTGCTTCCAGGAGGGGCCGATGATTCACTCGGGCTCCGTCATTGCCGCCGGGATTTCCCAGGGGAGGTCGACGTCGCTGAAGCGAGATTTCAAGGTGCGTGCCCCCTCCCGGCACGAACGGCCCCGGTGTGCCCGGGACCACGGCCTTGCCCGCAGCCGCCCCAGAGGCGCATGGGGCCTCGGAGGCAGTCAGGACGGCTCATGTGACGAGTGAAGACCCTGCGCTTCCAGGATCTGTTTCACAGCAATTTGCCACGTTTCCCCCCAAAGTCCTCAGCGTCCTGACAGGTGTTGCACTGACTTTACGCAGGAATTCAGATGTTTGCGGTCTTCACAGGACAGTCTTGTTTTGTTTTGTTTTTTTAAAGGTTTTTATTTATTTGAGAGAGACACAGCGAGAGAGGGAACACAAGCAGGGGGAGTGGGAGAGGGGGAAGCAGGCTTCCCGCTGAGCAGAGAGTCTGATGGGGGGCTCGATCCCAGGACCCCGGGATCATGACCTGAGCTGAAGGCAGATGCTCAATGACTGAGCCCCCCAGGGACCCCCAGTCTTGTGTTTCTACATCAAGCACGTGTCTTCAGCATCTCTTTTGTTTGGTTTTTGGCTGGTGTTCTGCGGGGTTCTGAGGCGTCTGATGGGTCTTAGGTGGTCTGTGAAGGTTCCCCGGTGTTGCGAGCCTCCTCACTTGGCTGTTGGCCCACGAGGGCACCATTGGCTCTGTGGTGCCACGGCTGTTCTGTGGCCTTCATGAGTCCGCATGGGTGGCCCGTCCCGAGAGCCGTCTCCTGCGGGCCCGGTGTCCCTGGCGCTCGCTGACCTTGCTGCGCTCTCAGGGGCGCCTGTGGGGAGGCTGCTGAAGTGTGTCCCCGTGTCCCTGTGTCCCCCCGTTGCAGATCTTCGAGTACTTCCGCAGGGACACAGAGAAGCGGGACTTCGTCTCCGCGGGAGCTGCGGCCGGCGTGTCTGCTGCATTCGGAGCCCCCGTGGGTGAGGAGGGCGGCTCACACGGGGCAAGCTGTGGTCCCTCCCGTGTGGGGGAGGGGTCTTGCTGTTTGCAGACTTTGGGGGAGGAGGAGGGTGCAGGCACGTGGCCCAATAGGCCTGGCGACTGCCTCTGCCTGTCTTGGTGTCCCGGGGTCACGGGCTCCCCTGTGTGTCCTGGGGAGCACGTCAGGGCTGGGCTGCTTGCCGTTCCAGGTGGGGTCCTGTTCAGCTTGGAGGAGGGTGCCTCCTTCTGGAACCAGTTCCTGACGTGGAGAATAGTAAGTGCCTGCAGAGGGCCACTCCGTCAGGCGGTGCTGTCGCCTGGCCTCCGTTCACTCGAGGGACGCCTGGCTCTTGGCCCGCGCTGTGGTGCCTTCCCCTGGGGTCTCCAGTCGGCTGTGCTGGGAGCCGTCCTCCTATGGGGCTGCTGTGGCCGACTCTGCCCATAGCCCGACCCGAGCTGCTTGCTGTCCTCCCACCTCGTGTGCTCCCCCGTCGGCCATGGGCCTTGTTCGCACCTTGTCGCCCCCTTCTTGGGCCCACCCAGACCCCACCGCACATCTTGTCCCTCAGCTTCATCACGGCTTGGTCCTAGCGCGTGCTCGCCCTGCCACGGGGGGCCAGGCACCTCCTGGATGACAGGAGGGGAGGGTCCCCCCCCCCAGCTCCCCAGCCCCCGGCCTTCCGGCCCTGCAGCCTCCCAGCTCCCCCGCCTCGGGCAGGCTTGGCTCTGACGGTGCCCATGTTCCTCTCTGCCCACAGTTCTTTGCTTCTATGATTTCCACGTTCACCCTGAATTTTGTCCTGAGCATTTACCATGGAAACATATGGGACCTGTCTAGCCCAGGGCTCATCAATTTTGGGAGATTTGACACAGAGGTAATACAGTGTGCTCCCTCGTCGTCTGCTTTCTCTGGCTGGGGTCATGGTCACATACTTGAGGTTCATCCTGAGAGTGTGGGCTTTTGGGGAACAGTCGCTCTCAGCTGCAGGGTTGAGCTCTTGGTTGTGCTGGGGGCCGGGAGGTGACTTAGGGAAGCTCACAGCTGACCTACCTGTGCAGGTCCGGATGGCTGACACCGCTGGGTGCTCTCGGGGCGTCTGGGCGGTCTGCTGAGGCCACGGGCCTAGGGTGATCATACAGCAGTGTCCACGGAGCAAGTGGGTGCTGTGCGCTGGGACCCTGCTCCCATGGGCGCCGCACATGTGGACACAGCAGAGCTCTCGGGTCACTTGGGGTCACAAGATGTGTTCCCGGGGTTCTTCCTCACTTGTGCCCTCCTGACCGCCATTTGGCAAAAGCTCAGGCCGTCCCCACCTTGAGGTGGACGAAGACCCGGGCCGGGAGCAGGCAAAAGCCCTTAGAGGGAGCGTGGTGTGCTCAGAAGCGCCACGCCTCTGTCCTGCCGACCCTTGTAGTCGTGCATGAAAGTGTCGGACGGCCTGTGCGCAGGCGGATCACGGGCCCTGTCCTTGCTCATGTCAGAGTGGGGGTGCTGGCGATGTTCCCACGGGACGCTCGTTCTCTCCTCTGCAGACAATGGTGTACACGATCCACGAGATTCCCATCTTCATCGCCATGGGCGTAGTGGGTAAGGGCTGTCCCACGAAGGAACGCTCCCGTTCCCCCCCACCCAGGTGGGGGCGGGAGACTTCCGGGGGGGTCAGAGTGTGTGGTGGGGTCCAGGCATGCCAGACCACAGGCCTGGCTCAGCTTTGACACGGCCAGAGGGGGCCATGGCCCCCACAGCCAGGGAGCTGTCCTCCCACGTTCTGCCCTGTGCACGCACCCCTGGGAGGGATCCCACAGCCGGAAGACTGGAGCTTTCCCCCCGCTGGAGATGCCCCTTTGTGGGTGCTCCTCTACAGTAGAATGAGCTCGGGACAGCACTTCCCACTCTGAAAAACCTCCTGCCCCCCAAAGGAAGGCAAAGCCTTTGAGAAATCCACTTGTGCGTTTGCTGGGCTGTGCTGACATACAGCACACAGACGCACAGACCCTGTCCTCCTGTCCTTTCTCCCATGTCCCTTACACGCTGTCCCCTCCTGGTCCTAGGTGGTATTCTTGGCGCCGTGTTCAATGCCTTGAATTACTGGCTGACGATGTTTCGGATCAGGTGAGAAGCCTCTGTTTTGTGCACCCGGGGCTTTCGAAATGGGCGTGTTGTGGGCTCTGTGCCCGTGGGGTTGCATGGAAGGCCACATGCTGATAGGCCTCCTTATCGGTGGTTCATGTGTCTGGAGGCCTGGGAGGTCCTGAGCCAGGGGACACTCAGGCCTGGAGAGCAGTTCTGGGAGGTTTCGGGTTTCTCAAAATCTTTGGGTGGGCCCTGGGCTTGAGGAGGCACTTCTGCCTTCTTGTTCTCTTGCCCGGATTTAAAATGCTGCCGGGGGCGCCCAGGAGATGAGCCGGTGACTGTGTGCACTGCGTCACCCCGTGTCACCCCGTGTCCTGCGATGAGCTCTCCTGAGACACGGATTCCAGTGCCACAGCAGCTGTTCGGCTATGAGCCGTCCTGAGGCCGGTCCTTCCTGCTGTTTGCTCTAGGTACATCCACCGGCCCTGCCTCCAGGTGATTGAGGCCATGCTGGTGGCCGCAGTCACGGCCACGGTCGCCTTCGTGCTGATTTATTCATCCCGAGACTGCCAGCCCTTGCAGGGGAGCTCTGTGTCCTACCCCCTCCAGGTGGGAAGCCCAGGGCTGGTGGGCGGGTCTTTCGGGCGGGGTGGGGCCAGAGGGTGGCCAGAAGCTGAAATCCGGCTCAAGCGGGCTTCCCGGGCCTGCTGGGCATCAGGAGAGCGGAAGTTACGCTGGGCGGGGTCTCCCTGGTCCTCCTCCCAGAGCAGTGTTCAGTCCCGGGCCACACGGGGACTTCAGAATGGGGGACGGGGTGGGGAGATTGTAGGTGTGGACCCGAGAAGCCCCAGACCCGCACAGACCATGGCCACGGCATGGCCACGGCCCACAGGGATCAGCCCAGTGTCTGCCACCTGGCAAACCGACCAGCAAAATGGGGTTTGTCCGTAAGTGGGTGTATTGGGCCGTGGAAAGAGCCGAAGCTCTGATACGTCAGCCCGTGGCTAAAGCTCGGAGCATGTGGACACGGGCCAGACAGAACGGCCCAAGTGCGTGTGATGCTCTGTGTGCGAGACGCCCAGAACCGGCAAAGCCACGGAGGCCGGGCAGATGTCTGGTGGCCAGGGCTGGGGGGCACCTAGGGGTCACAGAACCCGCCCTGCTCAGCCTGAGAGGGCTCAGCCCGCCGGCTCCAGGGCTCAGGTGCCGGCTGCGGAGCCTCAGAGACCCCGCGTGCCCCAGCGACAGACTCCCTGTCCGGCCAGTCTCCTGTGCACTGGCCCCGCAGGCTGGACCTGCCTCTGGAGCCCTCACCGTCCCTGGGCCTGGCTCTTGGCGTCCTGCCTGTCCGAGGCCACAACCTGACCCAGCCGTCGCATCGTGGACGCCAGGACCAGTCCGCCCACCGGCCGTTCTCTCTCCTGACCTCGCAGCTCTTCTGTGCGGACGGCGAGTACAACTCCATGGCCGCCGCCTTTTTCAACACCCCGGAGAAGAGTGTGGTCAGCCTCTTCCATGACCCCCCGGGTGCGTGCCTGAGCTCCATGCCATCAGCCACACGGGGGGCCTTGGCCCCTCCAGCCTGGTCTGAGACCGACGCGCAGTCCCTGGGTCTGAGGGTTCCCTTCCAGCCAGTGTGGCCCAAGGGCAGAGGTCGGCACCCTTGCCGCGGTGGCGGGCGCACTGGCGAAGGGGGGTGGGAGCTCAGGGGTGGGCCAGGCCCTTCCCCTCCTAGCGGGCAGCTGCTGTCTCCGTCGGTGACGATGCTCCTGTCTCCCACCGTGTTTCCCTCTGGGAGCTGCTTGCATGGGGCGGCCTCCAGCCTGGTGACACTCACGGGCCACTGCGTCTCCTTTCTAAGTGACCTCCACCCCAACCATGGGGCTCGGACTCATGCTCCCCGACTGAGCTGGCCGCTTGCCCCCAGCTGCCCTCATTTTTAATTAAAAAAACAGGTTGTCAAGCGTAGAGCGCTCCTTTTCAGCGCGCGCCTGCCATGGTGCCGATGTGCGCGGTGGCTCGCCTCCGCCATGGCACCCGGCCCACGAGGACGCCTACTGTGTGCACTGTGGGAGCCAGCAGGTGGCCACTCTGTGGCATCATTTCACCTTTTCCGTGTGGGGCTCTTTTAGGCCATCTCTAACCGCTCTCTATCGTGAACAGGGTCACTGAGAACTTTCTAGTTTGTCTCTGTACACGTGCAGTAGGTCCATGCAATTTAGCGGGAAGGTTTAAACACGGGGTGAGGCTGAGCCCTTGGTGTTCTGGGCCAGGCTGTTGGGCGGACAGCAATCTCCTGGACTGGTTGGTCCCAGGTTTGGGTGGGTTTCTTTTGGCGTCTGGAAGTGTCTGCTCTGGATTGACGCCTGGTGGTCTCCCTCCCCTGGTGTCCAGGGGTCCGCACGTCCTTCCCTCCGCCTCAGGTCAGCGTCCTGCTGGCCGCACCAGGCCCCACCTGCCAGGCCGCCGTCCTCCTGCCTCGGGGACTAGGCCTCCAAGATTCGCAGTGTGGCCCCTGAGGATGGGGCTGCTTGGGGGCAGCGGACTGGGCAGCTGGGCCGGGTGGCCGTGTTCCAGGTGAATCCATGTGGCAGGTCCTAGCCAGACCCCTCTCCCCTAGGCTCCTACAACCCCATGACGCTTGGCCTTTTCACCCTGGTCTACTTCTTCCTGGCCTGCTGGACCTACGGGCTGACGGTGTCCGCCGGTGTCTTCATCCCATCCCTGCTCATCGGGGCCGCCTGGGGCCGGCTCTTTGGCATTTCCCTGTCCTACGTTACAGGGGCCGCAGTGAGTGTGGGCTTTGCGCTTCAGGCCTGGGCTCCAGGGCTTTCCGTGCAAGGGGACAGGTGCATCTGAGCCCCTGGTCTTTTGGCGTGGCCTCGAGTTTTCTGGCTGCTGGCGTTTGACCGAGACTGCCATCTGCAGACGTGGTGCCAGAAGCTTGGACCGGGGAGGTGCTTGGCGTGACTTGAGTGTGTGACCCAGGTGCATGTCCCCAGCCCCTGGGGCTGGCCTTTCTTCTCGTGTATTTTCCTTTCTTACTTTAGTCTCTGAAATGAGATTTCTAAAACCGTTTGAGGAGCCAGGGTGGATCCCCGTCGCCCGCCTGCTCCCTTTTCTAGGTCTCGCCACGCCTGTGTCTCGTTTCCTCCCAGGCGTGGTTCCGGTTTTCCTTCCGCAGTTGAGGGGTGATTCACGTACTGTCAGGCCTCCTGCCGTGGAAGCGTGCAGCTCGGGGGCTCTCCCCGGGCGATGGTGGTCTGCGTCACGTGTCTAGTGTCGCGCCTGTGTGCCTGGTGCGGTCACTGCCGTACCCCCGCCCCCGCAGCCACGTGCCCGCCTTCTGTCTCTGCGGGTTTGCCTGCCAAGGGCGTTTCCTGAGTGCAGTTGCACAGTGTGGCTTGTGTGCGGCTTCACTGCTGCTGGTCCGCACTGGGCTCTCTCTCTGCACGCGGGGACACTGCCGGCCCGCCTGCACGCACCTGCCCTGCTTCCCTCCTTGGCACGTGGAATGCGGGCTCCTGCCGTAGCTGCCGAGTTGTCCCGTATGTGCGTGTGGCCCAGATCCTTCAGGGCCTCCTGAGCGGGGTACCCCCGGGGGGTTTCCAGGCTTCTGTTGCCGTAGATGCTATACCGCAGACCACGTTACACGTGGGTGTGGACTGTAGGAGTTTCTTCTAGGGTTGGCGTTGCTGGGCCCAGGGCCCGCCGCAGGGGAGTCACGTATCTCGGTGGGCTTGAGAAGGGGGCTGCCATCCCTCCCGACAGCTCCTCTGTCATCCGCAGATCTGGGCAGACCCTGGCAAATATGCCCTCATGGGAGCAGCTGCCCAGCTGGGTGAGTCCTGGCCGCCCCGTGGGTGTCCCAAGGTCAGGAGGGGGCGCCTTCTCCTTGGGAAACGGAGGGCCACGAGTCCACCCCGTGGCATGCAGGGTCGCTGTCCCCACTCTGCAGCCTGCAGGGCCAGACCACCGGGGTGAGTGGGTGGGGCGCCGGCATGGACACTGGGAGACAAGGGGGGTTGCACGGAGTGGCACTGCGGCTGCAGCCTCCCCTGATGACCTCCCTGGGCAGGTGGGATTGTGAGGATGACCCTCAGCCTGACTGTCATCATGATGGAGGCCACCAGCAACGTGACGTACGGCTTCCCCATCATGCTGGTCCTCATGACCGCCAAGATCGTGGGCGACATCTTCATCGAGGTGCGGCTTGTGGCAGGAGGGCTGCCTGCCCCATCCCCTGCTCTGTGCGCCTCCGCCCGCCCCCCAGCGGGGAGCCTGAGACTGGGGGCTGGGAGGCGGGCAGCGGAGGCGGGGGAGGGGCCCTCTGCATGTCTCAGCGCCGCCCGCCCCCCCTCAGGGCCTGTACGACATGCACATCCAGCTGCAGAGCGTGCCTTTCCTGCACTGGGAGGCCCCCGTCACCTCTCACTCGCTCACCGCCAGGTATGGCCGGCGGGGGTCAGTGGACAACAGACGCTCCTGGGAGGTTGGGGAGGGCGCGCCGGTGTCTGGATGTCCAGGGGGCGGCGGGCCCCCTGGCTCCTCGTCCCCGGTTTCCTGTGTCTGGCAGCTTCCTGCCTGTCGAGCCTCCGTCTGGGCGAGGAGAGGGTATTAGTCACATTAGTCTGTGGCGAGGCCACAGCAGATGTTCTTGCCCAGGGAGGTGATGAGCACACCGGTCACCTGCCTGCGGAGGAAGGAGAAGGTGGGCGTCATCGTGGACATTCTCAGCAACACGGCGTCCAATCACAATGGGTTTCCCGTGGTGGAGTTTGCTGGCGACAACCAGGTACCCGGGGCCCCGGGTGCGGGCGGCTGTCCAGCCCATACGTGTGCGTGGCCTCAGCCGTGGCGCATGGAGTGGAAACCCCGTGTGGGCCCATGGAGCTCACGTCCACCAGCTGCAAAGGAATGGGGTCCCGCGGCCAGGAGGTGGCGGCCTGGGGGCTGCTGACCGCCGGTCAGGGCTGCCGGCGCCCGCACGTCCCGCGGTCTGACTCCACGCTGTGCCGTCAGCCAGGGCGTCGGGGCGGTGACCTGTGTCGGGTGCGGTGCGGACGGATGTGGTGCAGGCAGCAGCGTGCGTCTCCCCACGGCCTCTTGCTGCCCCGGCCTCTGGGCAGCCATGAGCAAGTGCGGGCGAAGTGCCCGCGGCGGGCCAGCTCCTGAGCTGGCGGCCACACGTCGAGGGGAGCCCGGCAGGGTTTCCCGCAGCAGACGTCTGCGGTCACGGCAGGGAGCCCCCGTGGCTGGAAGGGTCTCGGTCTCGGGCTCCTCACGGACGAGGTCTCTTTGCACAGCCGGCCCGGCTGCAGGGCTTGATCCTGCGCTCCCAGCTCATCGTCCTCCTGAAGCACAAGGTAGCTTCTGGCCGCTCGGGGGTGGGGGAAGCCGGGGGTGCCGGGCGCTGACGCCCACCGCCGCAGGTGTTCGTGGAGCGCTCCAGCATGGGCCTGGTGCGCCGGCGGCTGAGGCTGAAGGACTTCCGAGACGCCTACCCGCGCTTCCCGCCCATCCAGTCCATCCACGTGTCACAGGACGAGCGCGAGTGCACCATGGACCTCTCGGAGTTCATGAACCCCTCCCCCTACACAGTGCCGCAGGTGCTGCCACGAGCCGCGGCCGGGGATGGGCGGCTTGGGCACCTGGCTGTGGGGCAGGGGCGGGGGAGGGGGCCACCAGCCGCCCCGGGCTCGGTCGGAGGCGCCGCCCTTCTCGGAGAGGCCCGGCGGGGGCTCAGCGGCGTGCCTGCCCCCTTTGCAGGACGCGTCCCTCCCGCGCGTGTTCAAGCTGTTCCGGGCCCTCGGCCTCCGGCACCTGGTGGTGGTGGACAACTGCAACCAGGTGAGTGGCCGCGGTATCCTGTGCCCTGGTCGTGCAGTTGGCGGACCTGCTCTCAGCCCTTTGGCCTGGGGGTGGGGCAAGGCTCAGTGCCCAGACCTTCCAGGTGTCCAACCCTGGGGCTCCCCTGTGTGGTGCTGCCCCCTGCAGGGCATGGGGCAGAGTTTCCATGATGGCAAGAGGCTGCTGCCAGCCCCTGCCCCGGCTTTGCTCCCGCAGGTCGTCGGACTCGTGACCAGGAAGGACCTGGCCAGGTACCGCCTCGGGAGGGGGGGCCTGGAGGAGCTGGCCCTGGCTCAGACGTGAGCCCTGCCCCCCCGCGCCCCCTCGCTCCCTGGGGCAGCGGTGGATGCGGCATCCCCCAGTGCTCAGGGCACGCGTGTGTCTGTGTGTCTGTGCGCGTGTGAGACGGTGGGCGGGCCCCTTGCTGCTGCTGTGCCGTCTGCTCCCCTGCGGGCTGGCCCGGGAGGCCCACACCACCTGCATTTCACCCGCTGGGGCCTGGGGGACACGCAGCCGCCGCCGAGGCCCGAGGCCTTGTCCCTTCCACTCCGTCTGCTGCCTTGAGGTGATGGGGCTGCACCTGGAGGCGGGCGCCCTGGGAAGCAGACGCGGCAGCAGGCTCTAGAGGGAGGCCAGCTGTTTCGCAGACTTACCACGCGGCCCTCCGGGGTCTTGGCCGGAGAGAGAGCTGAGAACCATCCGTGGGTCTGAACGGCTCCGTCACCCCGACGTCCGGACTGACGGCTGTCGCTGGTGTGCACTGAGAGACTGGCACTTCTGACGGGGGCGGCTCCCACTGGCCTTCAAGGACCCTTGGCCCAGGGCCACCTTTTGGGGCAGCTCTGGTCCCGGTCCTGGGCCAGGTGGGCTCTGGAATGGGCCGGTGGGCCTGGAGCAAGGATACTCTGCTCCTCCTGTGTCCCCAGGACCCCAGGGAACTCTTTCTGGAGGTGATTCCTTGGCTTGCTTCTGAGACAAGGCTACCCGCCTGCCGCTGTGGCAGAGCCTGGGGCGGGGGCAGCCGTCCGTCTTGGTTTGGGCCCCTTTCAAGGGAGTGGGGCCTTCAAAAGCCAGTCCCTTCCTGGCAGGAGCCCTCTGGGAGACACAGGGTGACGAACGTTGGGGGGTTCTGGAAGGGAGAAATAAAAGAATCATATCCTGACGGCCAGCGCTGGCTCCCTGGTTCCTGCCCAGCACACACCACAGTCCAGCAGTCGGGGCTTTGCAGGCCGCTGAGTGGGGGCATCCGGGATGGGGCCACCTTGACCCCCCGGAGGGGATGGAGGCAGTAGTGGCAGATGCTTGTCTGTGGGACATCTTAGCGCTGGACTCTGGACCCCCAGGGGCCCTCGGTCTGGATGCTGTTCTGAGCTGTGGGGTGCAGAAAGGCCCCCAGACCAGGGCTGACTTTGGAGTAGTTGCCTTGTCCTGGGGAAGGCCCCGTCCGCCCTCGGTGAGCAAGCCTGGCTCACTGGGCGCAGGGATCAGGTCCACGCTGGCCTGACCTGGGGTGGGAAAGCAGGGACATAGTGGTTCATGGTGATGACATTTTGAGCCAGCCACAGGGTCCCCGCGGGGGAAATAAAACACTGGAAACTTGCACCTGTCTCTGTTCACTTTCTGACTGTGGCCGCAAGGAACCTGGAGGCACCGTGCAGCCCACGCCTGTGGCCTGCACCCTCCCCCGGCTCCGGGGCCGCCCTGGCTGTGTGCCCTCCTGCCAGCCAGCCGTGAGCACCTGCACGTCCCTTCCACCCAGGCGCCCAGCTCTCCCAGGCCAGCAACCGCTGCCCACGCTGGCTGGCTCAGCAGTGCTCCTCAGATCTTTCTGGCAACGGGCAGTTGGGGCTGTGGGGGGCCGGCAGGGTCGAGGGCCTAAGTTCCATTGGCAGTTGGCCCACGAAGTCACGAGGTTCTGGCGAGAGAAGGATGTTTCCAGAAGAGCACCTGCCGCTTGTCTGCCGCGCTGTTGTCCTGGAAGGAGCAACATGAGGGCAGGCGCGCCCTCTTGACACCCCACGCGCCCCCCAAGGCCCCAGAGCCTTCCAGCCCCACCTGCCCTTCCTCCCTCCAGCCGCCCTGGTGTGGGGCTCTCGGCAGCCGTGGGTGCTCTGGCCAGTGGCTGAAGCCGTACCAGGTGAGCCTGGTGCCAGCAGGGGCCAAGCCAGGAGACCGGTCCAGGGAAGGGCCTGTGCAGGGGTGCAGTGTGGGCCTCCCAGGGCGGCTCTGTTTCCTGACCCCTCAAGGAGCCATACTGCCCCAGGGGCTCGCTCTGGCGTGGGGCAGGCAGGACACAGTGCTGTTTCTGCTTCCTGGTGCTGTGTGTTCTCAGGCGGGAGTCTGGGCCTCTCTGAGCATGAGCTCCCCGTTGCGGGGGAGCGAGAGCTGAGCTCCTGCCCCCCCGGGGCCAGGCTGTGTGACTCAGCCGACGGGCCAAGTTGAGCCCAGTCGACACACTCAGCCAATCACTGCAGTGACTTTGGTCCCCGTCATCCTGAGCCCCACCTGGGAGCCGGCACCCATAGCCCGGGAGCCCACCTTCTTGCAGAGCTGGCTGCTAGTACCCCGTCGTCAGGGGCTTCACCCCCCTCGCAGACGAGCACCGTCACCCTGGGGGGCCTGGGGCTCTGCCTGGAGGAAGGACTGGCCAGCCCCGAGCTCTTGAGTCTGGAGGAGATGGGGAGGTATGAGTCCAGCCCCCTGGCATCCGCCACCTCCCTCCCAGAGCGGGACTCCCCCAAGCGCTGGACGCAGCCGGAGCAGTGGTGAGCCTGGGCAGGGCTGGGGCAGGACAGCTGGGCCGAGCCCCCGGCAGGCGGGGCCCGACTCAGCCTGCTCCTCGCCCCGGCCAGGGTGGCCGACCTACAGGCGGAGGTGGCGTCCCTGCGGGGACACAAGGAGCGCTGCGAGCGAGCTGTGCTGAGTCTGCTGCGGGAGATGCTGCAGCTCCGGGCCTGCGTGCAGCTGCAGGACGCCGAGCTCAAGAGGCTGCGGCAGGACCTGCGGCCGGCAGCTCAGGCCCCCGAGAAGGAGGCCCTCGAGGTGAGCCGCCGCCGTGCCCATCCAGAGCAGGGACCCCCGCGCCCAGCTCAGGCCCCCGTCTGTGCCGGCCGGGCCGCGAGGCTTAGCCTCCCCTTCCTCCTCGCAGTTCCCCAGCCCCCAGAACCAGAACCAGAACCAGATGCAGGCCCTGGACAAGAGGTAACCCCCACCCGGCGGTGCAGGCCTAACTGGGAGAGCTGGGGGCCTGGGGAAGGCGGCGGCTGGGGCGGGACCCCAGGGTATCCGCCTGTCACTCCTCCTCCTCTTGCTCAGGGAAGCCGTGCCAACTGCGGCCCAATTCGGAGGTCTAGCTTTGCGTGACCATGGCGGGGGGCCTGCAGCTAGGGCCCCTGGGCCAGGACCCTGACCCCCAGAGGCAGCCGGGAGGGCAGGCTGGGCAGGCCCCAGGCCTAAATGGCTCTTGTGTGTCAGGCTGGTGGAGGTGCGGGAGGCCCTGACCCAGATCCGGAGGAAGCAGGTGCTGCAGGACAGTGAGCGGAAGGACACTGAGCAGGAGGCCAACGTCAGGTGGGCGCCGCCGGCCTCCCTCGGGAAGGGCCGGCTTGGGACCCACCCTGCGTGGTCACCAGGAATGGAGGCGAGAGCCCACACACCCTGCATCCTCCCCCATCCAGTCGCGCTAGCCCAGGCCGCTCTGGGCTCCCCACCTGGGGCCACGGAAGTCTGTGTCTTGCCCTTGTTTCTGATTGCTCAGGCGGGGTTACCCCACCTGCCTCGCCGGCCTGTAGGTCAGCCTGGGCCCCCCAGCAGCAGGCCTGGGCCCAGGAAGCGTTCAGTGTCTCAGGGCCCCGGTGGGACGGATGGGACCTGCGGCCATTGTCCCAGGCTGGCGGAGCTGGCCGGGAAGCTGGAGCGGGAGGAGCAGTTCCGGGAAGCGGCCTGCAGCGCCCTGCAGAGGAGCCAGGAGGACACCAGCCACAGGGTGGACCATGAGATGGCCCTGATGCAGGTACCGGGAGGGAAGCTGGGCCCGGGGCCGCCGGGCGAGCCGTCCTTCCCGGCCATGTGGTGCAGCCTGGGGGGTGCTCCCGAGCACCTGCGCCGTCCAGTCTGTGGCCACCAGCCGCAGGGGGCTCTGTCTGTAGGGAGCCGGCATTTCAGCTCCCTCCGTACCACGAGCCACGCGTCAGGGACCCCGCGGCTGTGTGTGGCCCGTGGCTGCTGATGTGGGCAGAGCCAAGATGGAGCTCGTCTGTCAGCACGGACGTTCGCTCCCTGGCAGCGTCTCCGCCCCTGGTCCTTGTCCCCCGTCCTGTGACCGGCGCCCAGATCTGGAGACAGAACATCCATCGTAGGTCTGCAGCCCCATTCTCAGCCGTTCCCGGGGCAGCCCCACCCCCGGGCTGCCGCAGGATCCCCTCCCGCTCGAGACGCAGCCTCTTCAGCTCTGCAAACAGAGCCCAGGGGCCACGGCGCCCGCCCAGCGTGCCCAGCTGCTGCCCACATAGCTCGGCTGCCCAGCTTCGGTGACCTTCTCCTCGCCGCTGCCCTTTGGGGAGCTCGTGTCTTGGCTCCATCGAGACACTGTGCCCCGCTGGGACCGGGAGCTCCTGAAGGCCCCAAGCCCAGGGATTCCTGGTGCTCCAGGCACGGGCAGGGAGCACGGCCGTCCCGCACCACCCTCTAGGCCGGGGTCAGCAGGCCGTGACCACCACCGGTGTTCGCCAAGCTGGATCGTCGGCACGCGGCCCCACCCATTTGTTTAGCCCGGCTCATTTCTGGGTTTGCCCTGGAACCCTGGGCGCAGACCCCGCGTCCTTGGGCTCCTTACAGAAACAGCCCACCGACCCCCGCCGCAGAGCACCCTGTGTGTGAGGGGCTAGCAGGCGCTCAGGGTGCACCCCCCATGGCTGTGGGAGCTGGGGCCCCGGCGTTGACGCCGCAGCTCGGACACACTCCAATCCTTGATGCAGTAGGAAGGGGAGGAGAAGGAGGGGCTGCGGGGCCCGGGGGCTGAGGATGATGTGTGTGCACGCACCCATGTGTGGGTCTGTGCACGCATGTTCGTGCCCACACCGTGCTCGTGCACGCGGCTGCCCTGATGGAGGCTCCCACTCGGGATGCGATGTGGCAGCTCTGCCATCTGCCCAGGGCGCCGTCCGTGGTTGCCGCGAGTACCAGCCATGGTCTGGGTCGCCACAAGCTTGACCTGTGGGCCCGTCACAGCCCCCGTGCCTGGCCCTCGGGGAGGACATGTGGGCCTTGCCTTCCTAAGGAGGGTGTGGTGGGCCCCGTGCTGCGAGGCTCAGGGCATTAGGGGACACGGCCTGGGGTCCTCTGTGACTGACACAGTTGGGCCAGGAAACAGCGGTCCGAGCTCGCCCTGGGGCTGGGGGGGTGGGGGCGGGCAGGGCAGGGGCTGGACGAGGCCAGGAGGATGGTCGGACCCCACGGCTACTGCACTGACTCCCACAGGCCCAGGTGACCAAGCTTGGTGAGGAGGTGAGCCTCCGTTTCCTCAAGAGGGAGGCCAAGCTGTGTGGCTTCCTGCAGAAGAGCTTCCTGGCCCTGGAGAAGGTGGGGGCCGTGGGCCTGCGGCTGGGCTGTGCCCCCCACCCCCGCACCCTCTCTGCTCACAGCAGGTGGGGGCTGGTCTCCCCACAGAGAATGAAGGCCTCAGAGAGCACCCGGCTGAAGGCAGAGAGCAGCCTGCGGGGAGAGCTGGACGGCCGGTGGCAGAGGCTCCAGGAGCTGGCCGAGGAGCGCGCGCGGGCCCTGCAAGGGCAGCACGAGGTGGGCAGCGCAGGGCAGGGGGCAGCGGCAGCGGGGGCAGCGGGGGGCTCAGGCCTGCCTCTCCCCCCTCAGCAGGAAGAAAGCCGCCTCCTGGAGCAGTGCCGGGGCCTGGACCAAGCCGTGATCCAGCTGACCAAGTTCGTGCGGCAGAACCAGATGTCGCTGAACCGGATCCTCCTGGCCCAGCAGAAGGCCTGGTGGGTGCCCCCGGCACCCAGCGCCCTGGGACAGGGGCTCCCGTCCGCCCCGCGGAGGACTCGGCATGCACCACTGGACACAGCCCCATCCGGGGGGGCTCCCTGGTCATTCTCTATCCCCCGCTCCCTGGGGTTCTCCCGGATGGTTCCGGAGCTGGCCCGGCCCAGCTGAGGGACAGTCTATGTCGGCACCAATCCCCAGGGACAGCAAGGGGCACCTGGAGGAGACCCAGGCCGGGGAGCTGGCCGCCTTCCTTCAGGAGAGCCTGGAGGCCGGCCAGCTGGCCCGACAGGAGGCCCGCAGCGCACTGGAGCTGGTGAGGGCGGCGGGAGCCAGGTCCGCGACCCCAGGGGCCCCTGCCACCTCAGGCAGCCCCGCTCAGCCCACTCTCCCCCGCCCACCCCGCAGCTTCGAGAGAAGAGCCAGGCTCTGGAGGTGTCGCTGGCCGAGCTGGGGAAGCAGGTGAAGGACCTGAGCGACCGTTTCGTGGCCCTGAGCTGGAGACTGGACCTGCAGGACCGGACGCTGAGCCTGCGGCTGAGCGAGGTGAGCACGGCAGGCCCACTGGGGCTCCAGCGCGCACTGGCTTCCATGGCAGGGCCGCGAGCCCTCGCCCATGGGCTCTTTCCTCTTCCTCGTCACGACATCATCGACACACAGTCCCCACACGATGCGGTCCACCCTCGTGAGGCCCGGGGTGTGGCGGCTGCTTGTGGATCCAGGGCTGAGCAGCCATCCTGTCCCCGCAGAGGAAGCCCCACGCGGCGAGCAGCCCCTCCCACCCGCAGCCCCCGGCGACCCCCCACCTGCCACCGGCCTGTGGGGATTCACCCGCTCTGGACGTTGCCTACAAAGGCTCGCGCATGGCGCGTGCCCAGTCTGTGTGTTGTTCTGCTGATGGACCCCGGGGGTCACCCCCTCCCGCAGTTGGGGGCGGCCATCTGTCCCCATCTCTGCTGACTCCGGGTGGGTGGGGGCCAAGCCAGGCCTCCCTGCGGACATGGTTCCACTCAGCCTGGACTACACAGGTGGCCAGAGAGCCATCTGTCCGCATTGGCTCCAGGGGCCCCATCGATCTGTCTGTCCCCCTTTGTCCCCCTCCGTCCCCCAGCTCCGGCCCTCACTGGTGTCTGTGTTCTAGGCAAAGAGAGAGTGGGAGGGCTTGGAGCAGTGTCAGAAGGAGGCCGAGGCACGGCTGAGGGAGCTGCGGGAGCGAGTGGACAGCCTGCCTCGCCAGGTGGGTGAGGGCCAGGGGCGCCGCTCCCCAACCCACCGGGCTCCTGGGCTGCCCACCCACCCTGCATGCGTTGCAGATAGAGGTCGTGTCCGACAAGTGTGTCCTGCACAAGAGTGACTCGGACCTCAAGATCTCAGCGGAGGGGCGAGCCAGGTGAGGCCACGTCCGCCGGACGGCAGGAGGGAAGCTGTGGCTCCCCCAGCTCTGGGCTCTGCCCCTGCCCGGGGCAGCATGCACAGTCCTCGAGCTTTGCCGTCCATCACCTGCCGGCGACCCCCCGGGTCCCACTGGAGAGGTGGCAAAGTGGAGCACGCATCCCCCCACCCCTGCCCTCCCCCTCCCCCTCCCCCTGCCCCGGGCCACCCCCCAGAACCTCCTGTTCTGACAGAGAGTTCGAGGTCGGGGCCGTGCGGCAGGAACTGGCCACTCTGCTCTTGTCCGTGCAGCTGCTCAGGGAGGGCAACCCCGGACGGAAGATTGCCGAGATCCAGGGCAAGCTGGCCACGGTACCCCGGGGGCCCCCACGCCCGTCCCGCTCAGCAGAGGGGGCCCCGGGACGCCCCAGATCCCAGACACCCTGAGGTCCAGTGGCTCACGGAGCCAGCGTGCAGTGGGGCACCTGTCTGGAGCCTCACATGCCGGGGCTGTCATCATGGTGAAGGGAGCCGGCCTGAGTGCTGGCCAGGGCCACCGGATCACCCCCAGGGGCCCGGACCCTTCCGCAGGGGCCCGGGGTGGGGGCTGCCCTCACGCGGGCCAGCGCACCACGACCGGGTCGACGAGCAGGGGCCACGTTCAGTTCCAGAACCAGATAATGAAACTGGAAAACAGCTTGCAGGACAACAAGACCATCCAGAACCTCAAGTTTAATACAGAAACCAAGCTGGTGCGAGGTGGTCCCTGCGCTTGGGGGGAGCTCCTGGCCCCCTACCCCTCCCTGCTGGGTCCCTGGCTCTGCGGGCGTTCCCATGCCCGTTTGTCTGTGTGTCTGGCCTGAGCAGGGTTTCCTGGTAGATAAGTCCCTGTTTTGTCAGAGAGAAATCCAGGGCTGTCCCGTCCCCCTTGGGCTGAATGCCTGGGTTCCCGCAGCAGCCGCCCCTCTCGCGCCCTTGTCCGCAGCGCATGGAGGAGACGGCCAGCCTGCGTGAGAGCATCCTGCGTCTACGGAGCGAGGAGGGCCCCTGGGCCCTGACGCTGGGCAGCAGAAGGGTCCTCGCGGCCCTGGGGAAGCAGCAGTCCTTCGTCAAGGACACGGCCGCTGGAGAGGTGGTCCCTGTGAACCACTGGGGCGTGTATCAGGCCGTGAGGTGGGCCATGGGGAGCCACTGTCTGGAGACTCCTCTGGGTCTGGGGTGGTCCTGGGAGGCCCCAAGGCCAGTGGGCCTGAACCGAGTTTTCCGAGCAGGTGGCTGCAGTGGAAGACGGTCCTCCTGAACCTGGTGGCCCACCGGAGGCCAAGTGCGCTCCTGGAGAAGTCCTTCCGCCAGGAGCCTGCCCGCCGGCTCACGTCCTTGCCCCTTGCCCAGAAATAAATGTGCCAGCTCCTGTGGACCCGAGTCTGGAGCTCCTTCCCAGGAGCATCCCTTCCCCTGCCCGAGGCCCAGCCGAGCTGCAGGCCCACCACGGTCTCAGGCCGTCCTGCCCACAGCCACAGAGTCTTGGAGCCCTGTCTGCTCCTGGCAGGCCCCATGGAGAGCCGGTTGGCCGAGGCTTGGGGTCTTGGCCCCTGGCCCTCGGTGGCTGCCCGAGCCCTTCACACTGTGAGGTGGCCAACCCGGAAGGCAGCTCCGTCTGTCCTACCATAGGGAGCGAACTGTGTTTGCTCACACACTGGAGTAGTGCCCCTTCCTCCTGCCTCCGAGAACACCTTTGCTCATCCCATGGGAGCTGGTCCTGCCACCCACTGTGGGGCCTGGGGGAGGGGCAGCCCCAGGACCAGCCAGGCAGTCGGCTGCCGACCTGGATCTCAGGGCAGGTCTGGACGGCCAGTGGGCCTCACCCAGAGTAGGGCACAGTGTGCAGAGCACCTGAGCCCACCTGCCCTCCCCTCCTGGGGGCAGAGCTCCGAGGGCTAAGGGCCAGGCTGTCTGAGATGGCAGCTCCTGCCTGTTCCCTGCCCAGGGGTCCTCTGGTGGTGGCAGCTCCAGGCCCCAGGAGAAGCTTGGCCTATCCTCCCCGGGCCTGGGATGTCCCTCCCTGAGTTGGCTTGTCCTGCTGGTGGCCGGCCACCTTGATTGGACGACCCCTGGGGCTCCAGCAGAGAGAGCAGTGACAGGCCGCGCCCCTGAAGGAAAGGAGTGCCTGCCGCCCCTGGTGCCCCACGGACCCTGGCCCGCTTGCTAGGCCTCGGCCAGCGGCACCCCGTCCGGGGCCTGAGGGTCCCCTCCCCCAGGCATCTCGGGGCCAGTCTCCGCCGACCAGCTGGCCAGCAGGTCGCTGAAGTCAGGCGTGCCAGGGTGGAGCAGGCCCAGGGGTCCAGGGGCCGGCTCCTCCCAGAAGGAGAGCGGCAGCTTCCTCTGGGCCATGGGGACAATGTGGCCGTACTTGCGCTCCAGCCGGAGCCGCCTGCCGGCCGGGGCCCCAAGCACCGAGTACTGCCGCAGTCCGTAGTCGAAGAGCTCGGCCAGCGGTCCCAGCCCGCGAGCCTGCCCCTCGGGACCCCTGGGGGAGAGCACTCCGGGCTGTGCAGCCTCGTCGCCGTCAAGGGGCCCAGCCGGAGCCGGGCGCGTGGGGTCAGCGCACTGGAGGTCGTCTGCGTGGACGTCACCGGCGTCAGGGTCCTGCCCCCCGTCTTTGCGGCCGAAGTACCGCTGGATGTCGCCGCTGATGAGCTCGGAGAACCGCAGCAGCCGCAGGGGCATCTCTGGGCTGCCGGGACCCCGAGGGGCTGCTTCTGGGGCCCAGCCCGAGGCCCGGGGGCCTGGGCTCCTGCCACCCGGCCCCGCGGTCTCTGGCGCGTCCTCCTCGTCCTCGTCCTCATCCTCGTCCTCGTCCTCGTCCTCGGAGGTCTCCTGGGGCTCCGGGTCTGAGGGCAGGAAGGGCCGGCGGGCGGCCAGGGGCAGCTGGAAGTCGCACAGAGGCCGGATCACACCCGCGGCCATCTCCTCGAGCCCACGTCTCCGGGGTGGCAGCTGTGGCTGGGGAGGGAGGCGGAGGGCGGACAGGTGAGCCCTCAGGTCCCCAGGCCTGTGTGGCCACAGGTGAGCCTGGAGCAGGGGCCACGATCAGAAGCCGGGGACGCGTGGAGAGACTAGGGCCGTGGGTGTCGGGGGCACAAAGGCGGTTCTGGAGGAACAGGCCAGCCCGCAGGGGCATCTGCTCAGGTGCCGGCCGGGGGCACCCTGGGAGCTGGGCCTGGCTGCCCCAGTCAGCACTCTGGGTCCAGGTCCCATAGCCCCTTTGGCTTCGGGGGTCTCACAGGTGGAGGGGCCCGGCCCTGAGCTGGGTGCTGTTTCCCCCCAACCCCCTGCACCGTCTGCCGCTGTGGATCCCGGCGGGGCCGCCGGTGAGAGCCCCGGGCCCCTGGAGTTTGGAGGGCTGGGCCGGTTAGCAGGAGGCAGGGAAGCTGTGTGGGCCTGGGGCTCAGGGCAGGGCCGGGTGGGATTTGGGGAGCTGACAGAGACAGGGCTGGTCTGAGGCCAGATGGGGCTGCCTCTGAGCGTTGGTGTGCTCTGGGCCCCGAGGACGAGTGCGGGGGCGGGGGGGACAGCTTGCAGCTGGGAGGGCCTTTCTGCCTCCTGGCAGGACTGGAAGAAAGGGAGGGTGGTGTGAAGGAGAGGGGGGCTCGCTGCTTGTCAGAACCCCCACCCCAGGAGGCTCACTCTTCTGCCTACAGCCGTCATCCGCACTGGGCTCTGGCTCTCACTCACAGCATGGGGGGGGCTCTTCCCTGCCGGGGATCCCCTGGCTCCAACACTGGGCTGTGGGGAAGCCGGTGCGGGCGCCCTCCTTCTCCAGCCCTGCCCCTTGCCCTCCTGGTGGGTGGGTGGTCCGCACAGCCCACCCGGCCCAAAGGCCAGCGCCTTCCGGAAGAAGGGAGGTGGCCAGGTCCCTGCAGCCAGCGCCAGCACCCTCCCCGCCCACCCCCCAGTCCGGCTCCTACCTGCCGAGGCCTGCAGCTCCCGAGGGGCAGGCCCACCTGCACCTGGGCTCAAGCATTTATAGCTGGGCTCCGCAGCCGGCCGGGCTGGCAAATATTTGGCGACTGCATTGTCATCGCAGACTGGGCAAATAGAGCCCGTTTGCTTTAGCGCCCAGCAACCAGGGCCCCGCGGGGGGGGCCTCAACCTGCCCGGGGACCGTGGAGTGTTTGCTGTGGGCCCAGCTGGCTCACACCCGGGGCCGAGGACCCTTATCTCCACCACTGATTGGGACCCGGACCAAGCCTTGTCAAATAGGCGGAAAATTAAATTTCATGCTATTTTGACTTCTGGAGTAGGCTCCTCTAGAGGACATCCTGCTTCTGTGGTTCTCTGGGTAAACGGTGCTCCTGGCTGGCGGGAGGAGCCGGGTAGGCCTGGGACGGGAGGCCGGGGGACCCCCGGCCAGGGCCCAGGTGGCGGGCTCCTATGCAGAGGGCCCCATCCAAGCACCGGGCCCTCCTGGGCGCTGTGACGGGTCCCAGCCGTCCCAGAGTTGCCAGTGTGTTTGCAACCAACCCGATTCAGCCCCTGCACCCCCAACACAGGGCCTCACCCCCAGGGTCCAAGCTGGTCCCGCGCCACTGCCCCTGCCCCCCACCGCAGAGCCCACCTGAGGACCTCCCCACGAGCCCCCCCCCACTCACACTGGGTTACAGCCAACACCATCCCGGGACCCCGGGCGGTGCCGCCTGAGGCTGCCTGACCGTCCTGGGGCCACAGTAGCCAGTCACCCAAACGGGGGTCCAGGAGCAGCAAAGGGGCGTCATCCGGGGAAGAACCCATGCTTCCTTCCCAGCGTCCGCGGTGGGGCTCCTTGGCTGCAGATGTGTCACCCTAACCTCTGCCTCCATCTGTGTGCGGCCGTCCCATGGGAGTCCGGGTCCCAGTTTCTCTCCCACAAGGACACCCATCATTGGACTCGGGGCCCACTGGGATCCAGTCTGACTTGGTATTCATGACTGCAGCTGCAGACACGTGTTTCCGCGTGAGAGTCCATTCCGAGGCTCTGGCGGACGAAGTTTGGGGGACAACCGTTCAGCGCACGTGGCCCCTGCTAGATGCCTCGCTCCCGGCTGGGGTCTCCAGAGACCCGTTGGCCTTGGCTTGAAGCCACCGATGCCTGTGGGCCAGCCAGGTCCTGAGGGCAGGAGGGCAGCCCCTTCCCCGCTTGGCGGGCCCCCGGTCCCTGATCTTCCTCCCACCGACGGGGGCTCACCCTTCTGGGGATGCCTTCGCAGTCCTCCCTGGGCCCTTGGCCTTGGCTCCAGGCTCTGCTCCCTTCAGACAGGAGACAGCACCTCTCCTACCTAATGAACCCCCCATTACGTGAGCTGTGGGCACAGATGGGGGTGGGCCTTTCCTGCAACCGGGGGCCATGGGGGCCATGCTGCGGGCATTTCTTGGGCATTTGGAGGGCCCAATGGAGGAGTCCTAGGACGCGGCCAGGACACAAGTAATCTGTCTCATGAGTTCAGTCTTGGACCCCAGTTCCCCGAAACCGACTTCAGGCACGGCCACAGTTCTGCCCCGAGACTCTGGGTTTGGTGACACTTGTCCAGGCTCTGGCCGGGGGAGTGGCCCTCCCCCAGCGGCTGGTGTCCCCTCAGACCCAGCACAGTGAGCTTCAGCCCTGCTAGCGGGGACCCCAGGGAGGGGCCCCACAGGTGCCGGGACTGTGCCCACAGCGCCCCCTGCTGCTCCTGGGGAAGGGCTGGGGCCGGGACCTGGGAAGCAGGTGGGCTGGGGCAGGTGTGGCCCCGAGGACCCGAAGCGGGTGCAGTATGGGTGGCGGCTCCAGGAGGGCCTTTGGGCTCGTCTCCAGCCCTCCTCGGTGCCCTGTCCGGGCTAGGCAGAGTGGGGGCGCTTCTCGCGTACCCCACCCACGAGAACATTCCCTCCCCCAACCCAACACATCTGCAGCCAAGTGTGACCAGAGGAGGGGCTTCAGGAAGGTCGTCTGTCTGCTGGGCTCAGGATGGGACCAGGAGCTCACCCGGCCATCTGTGCGAAGGGCAGGTGTCTCCACAGAGGGGACAGCCTGGAAAGGCCTCGGCGACGAGGAGCTGGCACCCTGTGGTTAGGGGACCCCACAGACGTCCACACCCCAATCCCCAGGGACTGTGGACATGTCACGTCACTGCACTAGCCCCAGCAGTCAATGATAGGGCCCCACAAAGCACAGCCTGAGGGAGTGAAGGTGGAAGACAAGCATGGGAGGGACTGAAGTCTTAGTAGTGGTGTGATGAATTATCCCCGTCCTTGCCACTCCTGAGTCTGAGCCACGTTCGAGAGGAACCCGGGAGTCCAGCGAGTGGAGGTTGAACTCTGGCTTTTGTTACTAGCAAAGCTGGGTTGGTAGAGACGAACTCTCTCAGAACCACTGTGCACCCAAGTCCAGCCGGGTGTTGGGTGGCCAGGGCCAGGCCAAGTGACATAGGTGTCCCAAGCCCCCCGCTCCCACTGGGACCGCTGGAGTGGGGCTGGAACTGATGCACTCAGGCTCGGGCCCCAGCACATGTCCGAGCACCTGCTCCCAGCCAGCTCCGGTGTGCCAGGCCTTACAGAGCTCTACGCCCTCGCTGCCCCCGCCAGCCCCTGCTCCGTTGTCAGGCCTCTGTCCCTGGGAAGAGGCTCTGCTCTTCAGAAGGCGTGGACCTGCTTGTCCCCACGCACCCCATATTGATCTTCCTGGGGAAAATCAATAGCCCCAATATGTCAGCTCCCAGGTGAACCAGCCCTGCCCATTAGGGAGACATTAGACCCCGAGAGGTTCTTCTGTGTGCTTTGAGATAATGAAGGCCAAGGTGTCGGTTTATGCCCCGAGGGTGTGGGGGAGGGGACTCGGACCAGAGCGGGCACCAGCGCAGGCTCAGGCTCTGGCATCTGTCACCCAGTGCCTGCCCTGGCGGGGGAGTGCTGGGGTTGGGGTGGGGGACATGGCTGCCTCTGGGGGAGGGCCTTGGAAAGGGCTGTGGGTCTGGGCCAGTGTTGGGTGAGGGGCTCTGCTCTGGGGTGCTGGCTGGTAGGAAGCAGGAGGCTCTGCGACCACATCCTGGGGCCACCAGGGCAAAGCACGACACACCGGAGTGATTTAATATGACAGCAAGTCTTCTCTTGGTCTGGAGGCCAGCGTCTGAAGTGAGGGTGTCGGCTGGCTTACCCCCCAGGGGAGGGTCTGTCTCGGGCCTTTCTCGCTCTTCCTTCTGGTGTTGCTGGCAGTCCTCCGTGCCCTGTGGCTTGGGGCCTCTCTGCGTGGCCTCCCCCATGTGTCTCTGTGTCTTTTCTGCTTTTCTTAGGAGGACACCAGGCCTTGGATTTAGGCCCCCCAATCCTGGTAACCTTTGATCTACATCTTCAAAGATCCTATTTCCAAATAAAGTCACATGCTGAGTTCCAGGTGAATGTGAATGTGGGGGGACAGAGTTCAGCCCGGTCCGGCACCCTAGTGCATCTTACCCGGAAGGAGGGCAGACGAGGTGGGGCTGCAGAGGTCTGGGCGGTGTCTGGACCGTGAGTGCTCAGATGTGATTACAGCGGGGCCTTCTTTCGTCCCAAGCAGTCCCGCAGTGGCTTGACCCACACTTGTCCTTGTGTGGGAAGATGCTTATGCCCAACAGAGACCCCAGCTATGAGTCCCAGCTCCCAAAGGCCAGGGGCTCTTGCCCTCTTAAGACTCTACACGACCAGAGCACCTGGGGGGCTCAGTCAGTTAAGCTCGGACCCTTGACTTGGCTCAGGTCACGACCCTGGGGTCCTGGGATCGAGTCCTGAATCTGTCTCCTTGCTTAGCCAGGAGTCTGCTTCTCCTTCTCCCCCACACCCCTCCCCAACCTCACCCCATTTCCCCCCACCCCATGCTTGCTCTCTCACTCAGGTAAATAAATAAAATCTTAAAAAAAAAGAAGGACTCTGCAGGACCTGTGTTTTTGCATAGCATTTTCACCTACAGTGGAGACCGAGTGGCAACAGGAATTGGGGACAGAGGAGTCGTCATTTGGACACATGGATTTGCTCTTTTTTTTTTTTTTTTAAGATTTTTAATTTATTTATTTGACAGAGACACAGCAAGACAGGGAACACAAGCAGGGGGAGTGGGAGAGGTAGAAGCAGGCTTCCCGCCGAGCAGGGGGCCTGATACGGGGCTCAGTCCCAGGATGCTGGGATCGTGACCCGAGCTGAAGGCAGATGCTTAACTACTGAGCCACCCAGGCGCCTCCCCCCTTTTTTAAAAGACTTATGTATTTATTACAGAGAGGGAGAGAGTGTGAGCTTGAGAGAGCAAGCATGCGCGTGCACAAGCAGGGGAGGGGCAGAAGGAGAGGGAGGGAGAGAATCCTCTTGCAGATGCCCCACTGAGCAGCTCCACCTCCAACCTCAGAGCGCTTTAACTTGCATCTCCTCCAGGAAGCCCGCCAGGCTACACACTAGGATGATCCCGGCCCATTCTCTCACAGTATGAATCCCCTCCTCCGGTCTGCAGCCGGGGCTCCTGGGCTTGCCTGTGGGTGAGTTGGTTAAGGCACTGATTTCGGGTGGGGTTCTGAGGTAGAGGTGAGGAAAGCTCGCCCAAGGTCTGATATACAAGGGAAGTCATTTTAGATTTCTCTATCAGGATGGCGGTACATAAACTTTCTTTAAACCAAAAGCCAGACTTAAGGGCCTGCCATACACACATTGTATGTCTGGCTCCTGAGTGAGCAGCCTAAGGGAAAACCCTCTTGCCTTTGAGATGTCATCCACACTCCTGCTGCCTGCCTTCCTTGAAGTTAAACCTCATAATCCTGCTTATACACTAATCGATACCCTTCTGAGCTCTTACAAGCTGTAAACAACTCTCTAACTCTGAAAACAGTTCATTCTCCAGAACTCCCTCCCGCGTGAAGACCTGTCTCCCGGCGGCTCTCGGTTTGAATAAAACTCCGTATTTCCTTGGTGTATTAGAGTGTTCCTGCCGGCCAGTTTGCACGGACAGGGTGGAACAGGTGGGGTGGGGCCCAGCGAGGAGGACCCAGACACACAGGTGCCTCTGTTGACACAGCAGCTCTGGACACGGTCCCGGGCTGGGAGCTGAGCTGCCGCAGCGCGCCAGGGCTTCCCAGGCTGGGGGGGACCCGCAGGTGCTGTTGCGTGGGGACCGTCTCCAGCCCGCCATCCCCGCCCTAGTGTCTGGAGAGTCCCCGGAGGGGCGGGACGGGGCGGAGACCCGCGCGGGGTCTGGTGTCTCTGCCGAAAGCGGGTGCAGGAAGGAGCGGTCCAGAGGCAAAGATGCCGGGTTGGGGAGGCAGCTCATCACCGTCCACAGGGCGGCCTCGCCATCTGACTGTGTCACGCAGTCCCCGGCGCCCCTACACGCACCCCCACAACGTCTGTGAGGATGCCTGCGCACCCTCCGTGGCCCTCTGACGGGAAAGATCAGCAAACCAGGCCCAGTTTTTACCCTGAGGACAAAAGCTCCACCGGCGTCCCTACCGGGCCGAGCAGGGAGCCCCAGGGCAGCCCGTAAGGCGCCCCCTGCCCCCAGCCTGACTTGGGAGGGTGACTCGGGAGGGCAGCTCACATGCGCACGGGGTCCCGCTGGCCCTCAGCGAGCAGGCCCGACGCCCGGGGAGCGCCGTGCGCGTGCCCTGCGGCGCCGGCTGCGGGATCGCGGCCCCGAGGTCGAGCCCTGCGCGGAAACGCCGCCCCGCAAAGAGGTCTGGGTCTAGAGGCAGCTCTGCGTGCACTGCACGGGGCAACGCACAGCGCCAGGACGTGAGCGAGGGCCTGCGGTCGCGCAGCCGGACGGATCCCGGGGCTGCGCCTGCACGGCAGGAAGGGCGCGGGGTGCGCGGGGGCCAGTGCGACGATCTCGCTCCAACCCGGCCCTGCACTCAGGCACCTCTCCGCTCCTTCCTCTTCGGGCTGGGAGCGAACTACAGTTCCCGGCACGCCTTGCGGCCTGGCGCGTGTGGCTGGCTGCGACGGAAGAGGCCTCCCGAGAGTGCGCGTCATTTCCGTCGCGCGACCGGACCCACGTTCTGTAGTCGTGAACAGAGGCCTCGAACGGCGTCCGGCTTCCGGTTTCGCGCGTCGGAAGTGACGCCAACCCAATGCGCCACGGCGCCGAGCGCGGAGGCCGGGTCGCGATGCGCGGCATCCTGTGTGCGCCGGCGGCCGGGTGAGCTGTGCAGCTTCTTGGAGCGGCCGAGGGCGGGGGCGACGGGCGGGCGCGCTCACAGCTGTCTCTCTTGCAGGGCCGTCCGGACGCTGAGGTTCGTGCGCTGGGCTTCCCGCGCCCAGCCGCCGCCGGGTGGTCGAGCGCAGGCCCCGCCCGCGGCCGAGGAAGAGGACGACCCTGACCGTCCCATTTACTTTTCCTCCAGCCGAGCCCACCCGTCCCGCTGGACGGTGCAGCATTCCCTGGGGAAGGAGCAGCAGCGGCCCTGGTGGAGGGTGTTGCCCTTCAGCCTCTCTCTCACGGCTCTGGTCTTCTGGTGCTTCCTGCGGCAGGAGACCGGCGCGGACCGGTGGCTGAAACAGGTGTTCGGGGAAAAGGAGGCGGAGCCCGGCGAGGGTTCGCAGGAGCCCGGAGCTCCGGCTGCCCACCAGGCGAGGACTTAGCGGGCTGGCGGCGGGGACAGCGGGGGACGCGGGGCTGGCGGCGAGGCCGCCGCCCCGACGCTTTGGCCATCGGGTTTGTCGATTTTGCCGCCGTTGCGCGCGTCAGCGGAGTGAAGGACTCGGCGCACCGGGACGCGCTGACCCGCGTGGAAGGAGGAGCGGAAGGCCATCCTGTCGGGACCGGCTCTCTGCCGGACACTGATGCCCAGCGGATACGTCCAGAGGACATGGCGTTTCCAGATGCTCGGGAGAAGCCTCGGTTGCGTCGTGCGCTCTTGGATTTGTGATGTGTCTTTCTACGGCGCGCGATCGCGTTTCCGAAGCGGTGCTGGTGACACTCGTGATCCCCGGATCCAGTTCGCGGGTCTTCTGCTTTCGGGGACGGAACAGCTGGTGGAAGAGTTAACCTTCCGATTTGCAGTGTAGTGTAGTGCGTAGAAATTGGTCTTAGTTCTACAAACTAATTGACAGTACATTTTAATTTGGTAACGTGGAATTAAGCCGATCCCCTCCCCTTGTTTGCGTTTCATTTTAGAAAAATGGGGGGGGGAGACTTTTAGTCCTTTCCAGTTCCTTTGTTCTTCTGTGTTTCCAGAGTAGGAACTGAGGAAAGAAATCTAAATGGAAATTGTGGAATTTACAAAGGATGCCGGAAATAATGAACTTCATCAGCTCTGCAGATTTTTAGGTGTAACAGTTTTCTGGTGACAGAAAAAGGTCACCAGATTTTCTGAATAGAATAAGACTGATAAGTATTTCTTTTTCTTTTTCCCTTTTTTTTGGTGATTTTTTTTTTTTTAAGGATTTTATTCATTTATTTGACAGAGAGAGAGAGAGAGAGGGAGCACAAGCAGGGGGAGTGGGAGAGGGAGAAGCAGGCTTCCCGCACAGCAGGGAGCCCCATGCGGGCTGATCCCAGGATCCTGGGATCAGGGCCGGAACCGAAGGCAGTCGCCCAACGAGTGAGCCACCCAGGTGCCCCTGATAAGTATTTGTTTTGACAAATTGCAGACAGTATTTTTGGGCATCTAAATGATAGGCTTTTCAAGTAATAAGTAAGAAACTGCTTAGTTTTTAATTAAATACAAGATGCACAAAAGGAAGATTTTATTTACTTATGCTTTTAGTGGAAGGTTTTATCTTGGCATGTACCAAATTTACCTGGAGATTTCTTTCATTCGTGTGTTTGAAGGCTGCTGGCTGCCTGCCAGCGTGCTGGCTTCCAGAAGGGTCTCTGTGAGGGAGTACTCTCCGTCCGGCAGTGTCTGGGCTCAGTAGGGAAATAGAACTGATGCAAGTATGTTCATTATTTAAAAACAGATCAAGGTTTGGAAAGATTGACCTAATTGTAGCTCAGGCTACATTTTTATCCCAGCAGGAGCAAAGAACTAAGCCGTCCTTTCTCTAACCTGCCGTGGTTGTTACCTGTTTAATTGTGAACTACTTTGTTGGAGCAAATTGTTCAAACCTGGACCCTTACTTTTCTCTCAGTAGTTCCTGCAGAGGGAAGAAAAAGGCCTAATGAAAAGAATTTTTGTTTTAATTAAAATTAATTCTCAAATGACAGAAGCAATATGGTTTATCTGGAAAAGTTAGAGACCGTAATAAGCAAAAGAAGGAGAATCAGAAACACTAAAAATCCCACCGCCTAGAGCCAACTCCTGTGAACCCTTTGTTGTCTACCTTCCCAGATCGTTTTGTGTGTATAAATGCACAGCTTTTCAAAACACAGGGGTGGGTGCTCTTTTGGATGAAACATGTACCACATGGGAACAAATCCCGAGTTATCTCTAGGGCAGCCGCCAGCGAGGGCGTTTCTGGTTCCGGACTTTACACCCCAGGCACGGTGGGCCTCCTGGTGAGCAAAAGGAAGACCAAGGCAGGCTGGTGACAGTGTGAGCAGGCCTTCCCGGACCTGGGCTCTTCCAAGGGGCAGGGCAGAGCAGGTGGGCAGGGGAACTGTTCCCTAAAGCCTTTCATCGTCTCAGTCTTTGTCCCAGCCGCCCTCCTTCAAGGGCTTGTCTTGCTGCAGCATTGGGGGGTTTCTGTTCAGAACAGAAAATGCCCACTCCGTGGGCTCTGCCTTACTTTCACTTGCTTTTTAAGATAATTTTTAATTTAATTACTAGCCGGGTTGAACATTTTCAAAAGTGTCTCATGCCCCATATTTACAAAACTGCGTGCTCCCGGCCTAGGTTCTCCCTCCTGAAGTGCACACCCTCCCTCCCACCGCGGGCTCACGGAGCCAGGACCCTGCTGCTGCTCTGCCGCTTGCTTCCCCAAGAACCCACCCCCCAGTGCGTCCGCATGGTGACGAGAGCGGTGTGTGACTCCCCCTTGACTGTGGGCCTCTTGGATTCTTTCTTAAAATCAGCGTTACTGATACGCAGTTCACCCACTTGCAGTATATAATAAAAAAAATGTTTCAAATAGTGGCTTGGGGCAGCCATGACCACAACCTAATTTGGGGACCTGTTCACAATCCTTAAGAGAAAGCTGGGGACCCGTAAGCAGCGCTGCACGGCCCCCCACATCCACCCCCAGCCCTAAGCCACGGCGTCCGGTCCTCGAAGCTCCGCACCCAGCCTGGGGGACAGAGTCGATGAAGGAGTGGAGTGTGAGCTGCCAGCCCGCTGTCCCACGCGGGGCACCTGCTCCGGGTCGTGCAGGACGCTCCGCGGGAGGGGCCGGGGTCCGCCTGAGCGCGGGCTGGCGTGAACGCGGACGAGGGGAGCCCGCGGGGCCACAGAACTGTGCACCGGAGGCGGGGGCGGCTCGCTCGGGGCGTGTCCCTGCGGAGCCCGGCCCCGGGCGCGATCGCCCGGCGGGTCTGGGGTCCGCGGGACGCCGGCGGGGGCGGGGCAGGGGCGGGGCAGGGGCGGGGCAGGCGGGCGGGGTCGCGGGGGACTCAGTGCCGGGGGAGATCCGGAGGGGCGGGGGCGGGCCCGCCTGGCGCATGCGCGCTGCATTGTTTTGACTGAAAATGCCGTCGGTTTCGAAAGCGGCGGCGGCGGCGCTGAGCGGGTCCCCCCCGCAGACAGAGAAGCCGACCCACTACAGGTCAGTGGCCGGGCCGGCCTCGGCGGGGACGGGGGCGGGCAGGGGGGCGGCCCCGTGCGCCCCCCCGGCCCGCGCCCCGCGCACCTGGGCCTGGGTGCCGCCGCCGGTGCGGCCTGGGGCCCCGCGCCGCCCCCCGGCCCCCGCCCCGGCCTCGGCGTCGCGCCTGGGCTCGGGGCGGGTGGACCGCCGTCCGACGCGAGCTGCCGCCGCCTGAGGTCGAACGGCGGCGCCCAGGTCTGGGGCGGCACCTGGGGGCGGGGGCTGGGAAGCGCGGCAGGAGTCGGGGGTCCACGGGCCTTCGGAGGGGGTTCGGGGGGTTGCGGAGAATGAGCCTGAGGTCGGGGGGGAGAGCGGCCATCTGCACCCGGGCTGCCTCCGCCTGGGATCAGGAATGGCACCAGAGCTTGGGGCTCGGGGCGTGCCTGGGGTCGCCGTGTCGCCCCTGAAGTTGGGGGTCGCGTCGGGGGCCGGGATGGGGGATGCTGCGGACGGCGTCCGGAGAAGCGCATCCGTTCCGGGGGTAGGGCGGCCGTCTGCACTGGGAGTGGGGGGTCGCGCCTGGGCTCGGAGGGAGGGCGGCAGTCTGGACTCGGGCTGCCTCTGTCCCCAGTCGGGGCGCTCCCGGGGTCGCTGTGTCGCGCCTGAACTTGGGGGTCGCGCCCGTGGCCGGGATGGGGTGTGCTGCGGTCGGGGTCTGGGGACTCGCACCCGGGCTGGGGGTAGGGTAGGGCGGCCGACCGGACACAGTGGAGGGTCGCACCTCGGGGCGGAGATGGTTGCCTGCGCTTGGGGTCGAGGACTGTGCCTGGGATTCGAGGGACGCTCTGGGGTTGGGGGCGGCTGTTGGGGTCATCTGCCTTCAGAGTGGGGGCTGCTCCTGAGGTTGGGGCGCCCTAGCTTGCTGGGTCCGGTCCCCGCCCATGAGTCCCCGAGGCCGCCCGCCGGCGGCGGTGGCGGCGGAAGCGACCCGCAACGCTGTTTGTCTTTTTAGGTATCTAAAGGAGTTTAGGACAGAGCAGTGCGCCCTGTTTGTGCAGCACAAGTGCGCCCAGCACAGGCCATTTACCTGTTTCCATTGGCATTTCCTAAATCAGCGTCGGCGTAGACCGCTCCGCAGGCGGGACGGCACCTTCAACTACAGCCCGGACGTGTACTGCTCCAAGTACGACGAGGCCAGCGGCGTGTGCCCCGACGGCGACGAGTGAGTGTGCGCCACGGACGGGCGGCCGTCTGCGGAGCGGGTCCTGCCTTCCCTCGGAAGCCTTCCCGCGGCCGCTAGTGGCTTTCCTCTGCCGGCGGGGCTGTGTGTCTCAGGGACACCCCGTGCTCAGGACCCCCTTCCCCGCCCACGTGGGAACCGGTCCCGCACTCCCTGCGTTAGAACCAGCCCTTAGGATGTGCAGCTATTGGAGGCTGTCTGTGGCTGTCCGCTGGAGGGCTGCTGGAATGCTTGCAAGTCCTATCTGGAGCGGTTCCTTTCTTGTGGCTCAGTCCTCTAACTTCTCTGTAACAGACTGGTAGGGACGTTATCGTATCTGTAAGCTGCCATTTCCGTAGCACTCTTAAAATTTAAGAAACGAAGGTTTTGTTTTGGTTGGCTTTTTTCTTACAAGTTTCTTCATGGTGTTATGAACAGATGTATTTATCCAGCAATATGTAGACTGGGAAACAGGCGAGCGCAAGTCAGAGTGTGTGCGTTCGCGGAATGGGCAGAAATCCGTAGCCAGAGGCTTTCCACTTTTCTCCTGGACCGTTGGGGCAGGAGGACGGCTGGTCCATCTCTGCCTGGATTTGGGGCAGTCTCCCTGGGCCCCAGGGCCTCTGGTAACCACTGCTTGCCCCCCTTCTGTTCAGACCCAGCACTGATTTGGGGGCGGTCCTGCAGGCTCGGTCACCTGACCCTTTGAAAGGAGCTGGGTCTCCAGGAATGCTCCCTTTCCAAGACTGTGTTCGCTCTGCTGCAGGGAGAGCAGAGGCATGTCTGTTGTCCTTCATTTTCCAAAGATGCTCAGGCCAGGGAGGAAACTTCATCCGTGTGTTATCATAAACTTTATACTCTTATATTTACTGCAAGTATAGTTGAGCTCAAGATCAGTAAGGTTGCCGTCAAGGTAGCTGGAATCCTGCTGAAGAGATGTGCCCCACTCCTCCCCTGCTAAGATGGTGATGCTTCTGTGGAGTTGTGTTTTTTTTTTTAAGATTTTATTTATTTGACAGAGAGGCAGAATGAGAGAGAGAGGGCACGAGCAGGGTGGAAAGGGCAGCAGCAGAGGGAGAAACAGTCTCCCCACTGAGCAGGGAGCCCGATGGGGGGGTTTGATCCTAGAACCCTGGTAACATGACCTGAGCCAAAGGCAGACGCTTTACTGACTGAGTTCCCGAGGCACCCCTGCTTCTGTGAAGTGTTACAAGGGTGTTACTTAATTGTTTCTTGAGCTGATGTTTTCTGCAAACGGGTCTTCAGAAGGGACGTGTTTGTCTAGCTGAGGCCTGATATCAGGTTCCATATTTCTTTTGGCCATGTCAGTCACCCCCCCCCCCCGGGCCTTGGGTCCTGAATTACCCCAGGGGGCTGGGGTACAGATGCTTGTCCCTGGTGCTAGGGATCCAGTCACCCAGCATGTTTGACCCTGTCCTAGAGAACCAAGTGGCAGTATTCACTAATGCTCTTTTTTTTTTTTAATATTTTATTTATTTATTTGTCAGAGAGAGAGAGAGGGAGAGAGAGTGAGCACAGGCAGACAGAATGGCAGGCAGAGGCAGAGGGAGAAGCAGGCTCCCCGACGAGCAAGGAGCCCGATGTGGGACTCGATCCCAGGACGCCGGGATCATGACCTGAGCTGAAGGCAGCTGCTTAACCAACTGAGCCACCCAGGCGTCCCTCACTAATGCTCTTAATGCATGTGGCCAAAGCCTACTGGAACAGCTGTTTGGGGTTCTGGAGTCTGTGTGTCCTGGTACTGACCCGGCCCCTTTGCTGGGCCTTAGGATGGCACCCTGGCCTTGCAGGATGAAGAGTTGGCAGTGGACACTTACCTGCACATGGTCATTTCAGCTGGGCTCAGGAATAGTTAAGTAGCACACAGTTATTGATTACAGAAATACTGACATGCGATCTCAGGGACACGGAGGTCATCACTGAGAATCAGGATGAGTGGGAGTGAGCTGCCTGTTGGCCCTTTTCTGTTGCGGGTGCGTCCTGTGACTGTCCATACAATGAGAAGGTCACACGTCTAAGTAAACAGTTTGTCCCTTGTCTTGAGCGTCAACCCTTTAGGAAGTGTTTGGTGGCATGCATGTCCCCTGGGGATCTCTCCTTAGTAATTGGTGCTCCACTACATGGGAGAGGGGCTTTCTCATCTCCCACAAGTGGAGTGGCCCAGAGTTTGTCCCGTTTGACTGGCTAGCGTAGCATCCTCATGGAATTTGTAAGTAGGTTGTGCCTTTCAGAGCAAGGACAGAACCTTCCTTTCATTTCGGTTCATGGGTTCTTGAAAGTTCTGGTTGGGGCATATGTTCTACCAACCTGTTATTTTAAAGCATGAACACCCTGAGAGAGCCGAACTCCTTCAGTCCTCGTCAGGTGACACAAGCATCCAGTGTTGGTCTTAGCGCTGGCTGGGGCCACCTTTCAGCTGAGCTGTGGGGCAGGACAAGACAGCGATGGAGGGATGGCACCCCTGCTGTCACGGCGTTTCCTAGGCTGGCGGTTACCTTCTCCCCTCACTGTCACTCCTCTTCCTGTGGCCCCTCCCCCACCGACACCCCTTTTCCGTGGCGGGTGGTCACCTTTTCCCTCTCGCCATCACCCATTCCTCCAGGGCCCCCTTCTCCCCCCCGTGGTGTCGCCAGTGTCCCCTCTGGGTAGACATCCCGCTGTCATCTCCCCCTCCCCAGAGACACCCCGCCACGATCCTCTTCTGTGGGCGGGCGGGCCCCCCTTTGGCGCGGGGGAAATCAATCTCGCGCTCCAGGCCCGCCGTCCTCGCTGTCTGGGGGCGGCCCCCTCTGCCGGACACGCCCCTTCCCCGGGGCCGGCCACGATTGGCCGTGCGGGTCACGTGCCCCAGCCCCGCCCCGCGGCCGGAGCGCGGGGTTCCGCTGCGCGCGGTGCGCCTTTAGCAGTCGACTGAGAGGGTGGGCGGTGCGGGAGGCTGCTTCGGAGCAGCCGCTGCGCCGCGCGGGTGTTCCCTCCTGGAGGATCCGTCCCAGGTGTTTCTTGGGCCGGGCTTCAAGGAAGGCCACGCCTGTGCCGAGGGTTTTCAGGTCGGCCCCGTCCCGAAAGCGGATCCGTGTGGACAGCCCCAGGCCCCCGCCGGCCCTGCTCCGCTCGCCAGGCCCGAGGGGCTGGTGTGAGTGCTCGCACCTGCAAGCCGCCCGTGGTCGGCCCCTCCCCTGCCCGAGAGCACGTGCGTGCGCAGGTGTCTTCCCTGAGGTTGGCTTTGGCAGAGGACAGGGAAGACGCTTCGCCCGCGTCCGCGGGGCCTCTCCTGGGGAACCTTTTCAGTGGGGAAACAAGCAGCCCCCAGCTACCCCGAGTACAGACAGAGTAACCAGTCTCCGCTGCTGACCCTGCTCCTGCCCTGGCGAGTGGCCTTCCCGATCCTTTGATAAGAGACGGCCCGACCTGTTCCTCCAGGGTTCCCCTGGCAGGCCTGGCTCTTGTCCCCACAGCCCCCTCTTCGCTGCGCTTGGGGTCTCGGAGGACGCAGGCCCTGGAGCAGGTGGGCTGTTGGCGTGTGATTCCGTGGGCTTGCCCCTGGACGCCCAGGTGTGGCTCAGAGCCGCAGTCCTCAACGTCTGCTGCACCACACCTGCCTTCTGTCTGCTCTGCTCTGCCCAGAGACCCGAGTGTCTGCGGTCCCCAGTTTTGGGTGAATTTCCCTGCGGGGTAGCTGTACGCTTGCCCCACACTGGTCTTACCAGTGAACTCTACTTGGGCGTTTGGGGTGAGGTGAGAGCCAAGGGCAGGTCCTGAAGGTTAGAGCCGTGTAGCCCATGGTCAGGGGGCTAGGGTCTGGAAGACAAAGGCTTTTAGGTGACACATTAGCCAGCTTGAGGGAATTAGGTGACCAGGTTGGCCTGGGGGAACCCCATAGAGCGAAGGGGCAGGGGTGGAGGAGGTGACCAGGAGGCGGCCCCGGGCACAGAGAGGCCCCTTGCAGGCCACTGGAACCTTCTGTCTTCCGGATGGGGTGTCAGCTTGGCAGGGACACGGGGAGGAGTGACACCTGTTGGTGGTGGTGCTGGTCCCTGTGAGGGACCAGCCACGGGTCACTGGCCTGACTCCGAGGTCCAGAGACGGGGGCGCAGGGCGGAGGGGTTGGGCATGGTCAACATGGGGTTAGTGGGCAGTCCCCCTCCCCTAGCATCGGAGAGGAGGGGTGGGTGTGCCATGACACTCGAGCTTCTCCCAGAAGCCCCATCTACCCACCCCCACCTCCCTGCCCCCAGTTGTCTGCGGCCCATGGGTCCTCCCTTTGTTCATGTTTGTTGTCTCCTGTGTTCCGTGGCTGCCCTTGGTGGCTTGGCCCGGCCCGTTCCACACCTCAGTTACTTATTTGTGTGCTCTGTTCGGGTCCCCCCACTCTGAGCCCCTTGGGGGCTGGCACGGAGTTGGGTTAAAGGGAGTCCCCCTTAAAGCCCAGTAGCGTTGACGTTACCTGGGGCTCTCCTGCAGGTGGGATCTGAGGCTCCCACCTGGACTGGCAGCGTCAGACCTTCTGGGATTGGCCAGCCCTTCCGGGGCTTGTGACGCACGCCCCAGTGTGCTCCTGGCCGGTGCTGATGTGCAGTGGGTCCGAGCTTGGTGGGCCATCTCTGTGTCCCTTCGCAGACCCATCTTGGTGAGGGCTACCAGAGGGAGGGGGACAGCTTCAGACTGTCCTGGAGAGGTAGGGGCAGTCTTGAGCCCCCGGTCTGTTCCTCCCTGCTCCCCGCTTCCTGGCCCACGGGTTCAAGCATGTTGGGGTTGTGCTGGTCTCCTGCACGTGCCGGATGCCCTTGACGGCACGCTGATTGAATTCCACTGTTTGGGTCACTGATTGTGGCGGACGCCTTGAGTACCGAGGGCATCACCTGAACTGGGTGCTCGGCAGAACTGAGTCACACCTAGTATATCGTGGGGGCGGCGGGATCGGCCGTGGCCCAGGGACTCGTGGGCTCCTGAGAGGAAGAATGCTCGTGCCGTGTTGGGCTGAGCCCCAGCTCTTCCCCGCCCCAGAGAGGGTCTGGCTTTGCCGCTGTGTTCTGAGGCCTCTCCTTACTTCTCAGACCTTCCCAAGGTGGAACCATCTTCTTTCATTAAGTAAGAGCCCTTCAGTGTCTTGAGGTCATGCCTGTGTGAAATAATAATGCCCTCTCTGTGCTTGGTGCTCTGTGCTCGGTGATCATGCTTAGTGCTCTGTGCTCCGTGCTTGGTGGTCATGCTTGGTGCTCTGTGCTGGTGCTCGGTGCTCCATGCTTACTGTTCTGTGCTTTATGCTGGTACTCTGTGCACCATGCTTGGTGCTCTGTGCTTGGAGCTCGTGCTTCGTGCTCCATGCTTGGTGCTCTCTGCTTAGTCATGCTTGGTGCTTGTGCTGGTGCTCCATGCTTGGTGCTTGTGCTCTGTGCTTGGTGCTGGTGCTTCGTGTTCCATGCTCGGTGCTCTCTGCTTGGTAGTCATGCTTAGTGCTCTGTGCTTGATACTTGTGCTGGTGTTCCATGCTTGGTGCTTGTGCTGTTGCTCGGTGGTCCATGCTTGGTACTTGGGCTGGTGCTCCATGCTTGCTGCTCTGTGCTTGGTGCTTGTGCTGGTGCTCTGTGCTTGGTGCTGATGCTGGTGCTCCATGCTCTGTGCTTGCTGCTCCATGTTTGGCGCTGGTGCTCTGTGCTCAGTGCTCTCTGCTTGGTGCTCTGTACTGGTGCTCGGTGCTCCATGCTTGGTGCTCTGTGCTTGTTGCTTGTGTTGGTGCTCCACACACTGTGCTTGGTGCTCTGTATTTGGTGGTCGTGCTTCGTTTTCTGTGCTCAGTGCTCTCTCCTTGGTAGTCATGCTCAGTGCTATGTACTTGGTGCTTGTGCTGGTCTTGGTGCTCTATGTTTGGTGGTTGAGCTCTGTGCTGCCTGCTTGGTGGTCATGCTTGGTACTCTGTGCTGGTGCTCGGTGTTCCATGCTTGGTGCTCCGTGCACTGTGCTTGGTGCTCTGTACTTGGTGGTCGTGCTCCATGCTCTGTGCTTTCTGCTTGATGATCATGCTGAGTGCTCCATGCTAGGTGCTTGTGCTGGTACTCTGTGCTCCATGCTTGCTGCTCCATGCTTAGTGCTTGTGCTGGTGCTTGGTGCTCCATGCTTGCTGCTCCGTGCTTGTCCTGGTGCTCAGTGCTCTCTGCTTGGTGGTTGTGCTTGGTGCTTGGTGCTCCATGCTTGGTGCTTGAGCTGGTGCTCAGTGCTCCATGCTTGGTGGTTGTGCACTGTGCTCGGTGCTCTCTGCTTGGTGGTTGTGCTTGGTGCTCCATGCTTGGTGCTTGTGCTGGTGCTTCATGCACCGTGCTTGGCGCTCTCTGTTTTGTGGTCATGCTTTGTGCTCCATGCTCAGTGCTCTCTCCTTGTTGGTCATGCTCAATGCTTTGTGGTTGGTGCTTGTGTTTGGTGCTCTGTGCTTGGTGCTTGTGCTGGTGCTCTGTGCTCCATGCTTGGTGCTTGTGCTGGTGCTGGTTGCTCTGTACTCGGTGGTTGTGCTCATGCTTGGTGCTCCATGCTCAGTGCTGAGGCCCGGGCAGGGGGACTAGGCAGGCTCTGGTTGTGTTGGCAACAGCATCAGCAAGGAAAGCAGAGGGTGCTTAGCGCTTTGCCGAGTGGCTGCTAGGAAGGGAGTGAGGGCCGAGCCGTGACATGGTGACATTGGGATGGGAGGTCGGGGTGGGGGGCACCTGCAGGGAGCGCGGTCAGTGCTCTTTGCGAGTGATGCTGGTCTCTGTGGCTGCCCCGGATGGAGTCACAAACCAGTGTGTCGTGCACACGCAGGGTCGAGCCTGGGGGGACGGCCGACGTGTGACACACAGCTGGTGCAGCAGGGCCTGGGGCGAGGCGGCGCACTCATGCCTGCGCCGGACCTTCACTGGGGAGGGCTCTCTGGTCTCAGATATGCAGTAGCAACGCGGTCCTCGTTCTCTGTTTTCACAAAGTGAGACCGAGGCGTCTTGGGACGTCTCTCTGTGCCTCACACATCTTTGGGCATCGGTAGCGGCTGCCACTGTCCCCGAGGCGAGTTTGCAGGACGCTGACCGGAGGGGTTCCCTGTGGTGTGCAGTCGCCTCCCTTCCCGTTCCAGTGCGCTGTGAGCACCCCTTTCTGTAGGAATAGGTCAGGTCTCTCTCTCCCCTCTCTCCTCTGGCCCCGGGGGTTTTGTTGATGATTTCAGTTACACGCGTGTGCTGTGAAACGTGCGATTTTAACCATGTTTCCGTGCGCGGTGCGGCGGCCGTCAGCACTCTCACCGGGTTGTGCACCCGTCCCCAGTCTCTGCTTCCAGATTCCTTCCAGCTTCGCATGCAGGCGTTGCCATTCTGCACTGGGTCACCGCTGGTTCCCGAGCCGCTCGCGCCCACGCTCCCCCCTCAGCCCGTTGGTCTGACTTTGACTTCCTAGGACCATCTGGAGCGGCATCGTAAGGCCGCGTCCCTTCATGTCTGGTTTCTCTCGCTGAGCAGAACGTCCTCTAGGTGTCCAGTGCATTTCTGGCCGCATCCCGGGAGCACACCTGCCTGGCCCGCCCTCTGGCTTCCCCTTTGGTGGCTGCTTGGTTGGTTCCGAGGGACTGTCCGGCTGGGCATGGAGTCCTGTCTCCTCATGCTGTGTGCGGCACGGGTGCCCCAGAGGTCTGGGTGCCCCGGTGCAAGGGCCGAGCCTGCGTTTCCTTACTGCAGAGAGAGGGGTTGAGAGTGAGGCAGCCCCAGAGCCGTTCTCTCCGGGTGTGGTCCATGCTCCTTGTGGGGAAATGCGCGGTGCAGCGAGGTGGGGCTCGGCCTTGCCTGAGCCTCCCATGCTGCTCCCCGGCTGTCGCTGGAGGGGACGGGCAGTGACAGGCTCCCACGTCACTCCGCGGGTGGCTCTGGGGAGTGGCTGGCTCAGGCTCCTTTCCTCGCTCCTGTGTGTCTGTGGCTCTTTTCTAGAGAGACTGACTGCGAGGGGGCTTGGGGCCTGGCTCCACGTGTGCCGGTCTCCCCCGTGCGACTCGAGCCCTTCACTGCCTGGGGAGCCGCATGGACTGCCCCCGGGCTTGAGTGGCCGGAGTCCACACGTGACCCTGCCCCTCCCCCTGCACCTGCTTTTCTCTTGTGCAACCAGCGTCCCCCTCTGGCCATGTCCAGGCCCCTCCTTCCCTCAAGGGGTCCCCAAAAGCCCCTGGGTGAGGTGGGAGTGACTGCCAATTCCTTGTCTGATAGTGCTTGTCAAGGACAGGGCGTGCCCAGCTGTGGGAGGGGAGCCCCGTTTGTCGTGGTCACAGCATGACACAGGATGATTTCCAGGGAGACCCGATAGTGTTTTCTACCACACACAGTGGAGGGATTCGTGGGGGGTCTCAGCGCCTGGGGATGGATGCTTGTGCCCGAGGTGGTGGTCCCGCGGTGAGACAGGGTGGCTGGCTCCTGAGGCGGGGTGGGGCAGGTCCGTGCCGAGTGTGTCCCCATAGCCCCGAGGCCTCAGATGGCCTGTGCCGGCCCCTCTGTTCTCCAGGTGCCCGTACCTGCACCGGACGACCGGGGACACGGAGCGCAAGTACCACCTGCGCTACTACAAGACAGGCACGTGCATCCACGAGACGGACGCCCGGGGCCACTGCGCGAAGAACGGGCCGCACTGCGCCTTCGCACACGGCCCGCTGGACCTGCGGCCACCCGTGTGCGACATCAGGTGTGTGGGGCTACTGCGCTCCCCGCCCGGCCTTGCCCTTGCCCCGGCGACATGCTTTCCTCCTTCCGACGCCCGTGGGAGCTCGTGGGGCCGAGCCCGAGGGAGGTGGCCAGGGCCTCGCCAGCCACCGTGCAGCTCTGACGGGGCTGGATCTCGGGTTGTCCCCGAGGGATGCCCGTCGGGAGCCTTCCGGGCAGCCGCACAGGGTGACAGCGGCGAACCGTTGTCTCGCTGGCGCGGAGGGCTGAGGCAGCCCGCGGCAGAGCCGTGACTGCCGTGTGGTTTGGTTGTAGGGAGCTGCAGGCCCAGGAAGCCTTGCAGGACGGCCAGCTGTGCGGCACGGATGGTGTCCCCGACCTGCAGCCCGGGGTCTTGGCCAGCCAGGCCATGATCGAGAAGATCCTGGGTGAGGACCCCCGGTGGCAAGGTAACCCGAGGCCGCCATGGGTGGGGGGGGGTTTGACGCTCGTCTCTCTCTGTCTGCAAAGTGACCGCACAGCTGACCCGCTCTTTGGAGACCGGGTGGGGAAACGGAGTCTCCTGCCGCGCACATTACCCCCAGTCCCTCGGGTGGTGGTGGCTGAGTGGGATCTGAGCCCAGGCTGCTCTGGTCCCCAGGCTGCTGGACCTCTACGCCCGGGTGTCTGTGGTGAGGTCAGCCGCCGGCTGCCCCCGGGGAGCGGATTGCCGCGGGCCCTGCTGCTTTGGGCTTCCTGTCCCAGAGCGGCCTTGAGGTGGGGGTGGGCTCTTTAATTAGCAGATTTTACCGTGGGTGAATCTCTTTAGATTTCCGGACAAGTCGCGGGTAGTGCGAGCCCCCACGCCTCCCCGTCCTGCCCCCCATCCTGGTTTCGGGGTCATAGACACCTGCACCAGCCTGATACGTTTGTAACAATCAGGGAACCAAGGTTGACGCTTTGTCACTAAGCAGCGAGTGCGGTTTCTCTCAGGGCTGTGCGGGCCAGGAGAGGGGGCTTGGACAGGTGCGTCCTGTGTCTGCCCTGCAGCGGCCTTCAGGCTGTTGCCACTGCCTCAGCCCCTGGAGACCCCTGGTCCTTTATGCCATCATTCTGTTCCCACGGCTTTGCCTTTTCTATAATGTCCCGTAGCTGGAATTGTCCAGGGTGTAGCTTCTCGGGCTCCCTTCCTCCGGGGCTCGCTGGCTCATGTCTTCTCCCCGCTAAGAGCCCGCTGTCGGGACGGGCCACCATGCCTGTGTCCATCACCTCCCGAAGGACTTTGGGGTCATAGGCTGTGTCTTGGGCGTCTTCTGCCCTGAGGGTGGGATGTGTGTGCTGCCCCTGGGGTGCGTTTGCACGCCTGGGAGTGTGCAGACCGCATCCTCGCCTCCCCCGGAGCTGGGCACCCACGCTCGCGGCCGACTTTCCGAACGTGCGGCCTTCACGTTCGCTGCAGCGTCGGAGGCTTTAAGGAGCTGTTGTGTCTCCCGCTCGCCGCAGGTGGCTCGTTTCTGCCGGCGTTGTGGCACTCTGCAGGACCTGGTGTCTGCAGCGGTCAGTGTTTGGGAATCCGTATTCTGTAATTTTTATTTTCTCAAAGTCGGCCTTTTTGTTCCTCAAGCCCCTTCTGCTCTCTCCACGGCCTCCTGTGTGGGCCACCGCTCTTGTCTTTGATGATGTGTTTGAGAGGGCCTCTGGCACGGCCGGACCAGGAGACGCTTCCTGAGGGCTGGGCTGTCCCTCCTGCGGCTGCCCGCTGCCCCTCAGCACGGAGCTCAGTGCTCGTCCATTAGCAGCCAGCCTGAGAGCAGGACGGTTTCTAGAATGTTCTATCAGCTCTGCTTTTAAATGACCCCAGTGGTGTTTTGCAGGTTTTTGCTTTGAGATGCCCTTCAAAGAGCGTGAAATTAACCGTTTAAAACATAGACCTGTTCGGGGGTCATTGTTCAGTTCCACGGATGGGAAGGTGCGGGGGGTTCCCGCACATTCTGTGACTCCCTGTGCTCCGTGTCTCCGTCCCCGCTGCTACAGGACACGTGTCCCCTGCCCTGGCAAGCAGAGAGGACGAGCTCTTCCCTCCCAGAGTCCTTCATTTACATCAGAGCTCAGGTGTCCGTTGCAGGGTTTCCAGAATGTTCGGGGTCAACCAGCCCTGTCGGTAGCTAGCGTGAGATTCTGTCCCAGCCGCTGGGCCAGCCCCGTCCCTGCCACCCCCACCGCCCCCGCGCCCTTTCTGTGAGCGGATCTGTGGCGGGACCCCGTGGTCGGACCCCGTGGTCGCTGGTCCCCTGAGTCTGGCCACGCCCCCAGCAGCAGGTTCTCGCGTTCACCGGCCTGTGGCGGGCGTCGGCGCTCTGCTCCCGTGCGCAGCCGTGGGGCGGACACCTCGTGTTCGGCCGTCGAAGAGACTGGGGCTGCTCCTCCTTACACGTTCCCGCGCTGACCCCTGTTTTTCAGACGCCAACTTCGTGCTGGGCAGCTACAAGACGGAGCAGTGCCCGAAGCCGCCGCGCCTGTGCCGCCAGGGCTACGCGTGCCCGCACTACCACAACAGCCGGGACCGCCGCCGGGACCCCAGGAGGTTCCAGTACCGGTGAGCCCTGGGGCACAGGGGCCCGGCCCGAGCTCCGCCGGGTCCGTGCAGGGACTCGGTGCCGCTGAGCGTGCCCGGGCCGGCTGGGGCTCTCCCTCCCCGTCGTTTCGCAGCCGCGGGCGCTCCTCAGCGGAGGCGGAGTCACTCCCTGTGACCCCAGTGACGCACCAGAGAAGAGGAGGGGAATTTCCCGTGTGTCCAGGCCACACGTGTGACAGAGAATAACAATAATATGACCCGTTTCCTTCTGCGGGTGATTTTTCCCGTAAATCCAAAGACAGGGCAGTCCCGCTGCCCGCAAGTGCGGGGAGAGCGAGGCCCGGGGGCAGGTTCTCAATGCGCACGGCCCGGCCCGCCGGCTCCCTGGCTGCAGGGGTCTGGCCGCTGCCCCCACGGGCTCCACTCGTGAGTGTGGGGGGCGTGGACTCAGCCTCGCTTTACCCTTTGTGGAAAACAGAAACAGGCTTCCCGAGTCCCCGTCTGGGTCGAGGCGGCGCTCGGCCCGCTTTCGCGTGTCCTGGTGGGAAGGCGGCGTGTCCGGGGCCACGTGCGCTGTCCTGCGTGTGGGGGGAGCCCCGCGACAGCCGGACGGCCCGGGGCGCGCAGGAAGAACCCCTGCTCTTGTTTCCCTGGTGACCCCACCCTGTGCCCCCAGGTCCACCCCGTGTCCCAGCGTGAAGCATGGTGACGAGTGGGGCGAGCCCGCGAGGTGTGACAGCGGGGACAGCTGTCAGTACTGCCATTCCCGTGCGGAGCAGCAGTTCCACCCCGAGGTACGAGCCCGTCTTTCACATGAGCCACGGCTCCCCTCCCAGCCTGCGCCAGGACAGGTCTCCCTCTGGGTCTGGGGTCCCCCGGACTCCCCCACAGGTCCCGTGATTTGCTCGAAGGCCTCACAGAGCCCAGCAGTGCTGTGGTGCCCTCGGTTAGGGGTCACGACTGACGGGAGACAGGCCGAAATCCGCGTGGGGCGGGGTCCCCGGGAAGCAGGCACCATCACCCGGCTCTGTCCTCCAGCGGGTCATGTGGCCAGCACCCACTTTTCTCAGCGGCGATGTGTCACCAACTAGGGAAACCCCTTGGCCCTTAGTGTCTAGGGTTTTCATTAGGGGTCATGTGGCCGTGGCTGAGTTTCCTGCCCTCCCGAGGCTGAGCTGAGACCGTGGGGCCCAGAGCCGCCCTCATAAATCACATTGTTACCCTCCGGTGTGGCGCACGACCAGGTAAACAGACATGCTTCCCAGGCAGGACATTCCAGGGGCTCAGATGTTGCCTCCCTACCCCCAGGAGCTGGTGAAGGGTGTAGTTGGCCAAAGTCCGCTGAGCTGAGCAGCACATGGCTTGGGTTTGGGTCAGAAACAAACCAGTGGGGCGCCGGGGCGGGGGTTGCTCTGCCGCCGGCCGGCCGGCTCTTGACTTCAGTCAGATTGTGGCCTCAGGGTCGTGAGACTGGACCTGCGTCGGGGTCCGCGCTTACCTGGGAGTCTGCTTGAGGTTCTCTCTGCCTCTCCCCTGCTTGCGTGCTCTCTGTCTGTCTCTCAAACAGTTAAGTAAATCTTTAAAAAACAAACAAAACCGGGCACCTGGGTGGCTCAGTGGGTTAAGCATCTGCCTTGGCTCAGGTCATGGTCTCAGGGTCCTGGGATCGAGCCCTGCTTTGGGCTTCCTGCTCAGCAGGGAGCCTGCTTCCCCCGCCCCCCCGCCTGCCTCTCTGCCTGCTTGTGCTCTCTCTGCCAAATCAATAAATCTTTAAAATCCGACAAAACCCTAGTAGATCAGCCCCTTCGGGGAGCAGGAGAGCACGAGGACCAGGGTGGCTGGGGGTGGAGGACGAGGCCTCGAGGGCGGGTAGGGAGGGTGGGGTGTGCTGATCCCTGTGAACCAAGCCCGCTTGCAGGAGGGGGGCTGGGTGGGGAGAGCTGGGGACAGGGGTGGAGCAGTCAAGTCGGAGAGCAGGGAATGGGGACCTGTCAGTGCCCAGGCCGGGCGATGGGCCTGGGAGGAGGGCTGCCGTGTGGCCTGTGCTGGCTGTCAGGGGCGGGGGGTCCTGTTCTGGCCCAGGTCCTGGCAGCCCCAGGGAAGGAGAGCGAAGAGTGAGTGGCATTTGTGGGGCAGGGGAGGCGGGAGGCAGGGGAAGGCTTCCCGAGGATGTTGGGTGGGATCTGGTGGGGGTGCGGAGGGCCTGGGGGTCTGTCCCTCGAGGGTCCTGGGGAGCTGGTGGCCAGCACCGAGTGTTGTAGGCACCGTGAGCGCGTTTCCGATCTGGGTGAGGCGGCTCTGGGCTGGCCTTGGAGCTCACGCCCGTGTTCGTGTCGCGGGCATTTCTTGAGTGGCCGCTGTATGCAGCGCCCGGAATCCGGGGCCTCTTACGGAAAACGCCAAGTGGTCAGTCGATTCTGCGTGTGATTTCAAGGACGGTCCGACCTGCTCTGTGGCAGGGAGGGGCCCCCGGCGCACCCGTCCTCAGGAAGCCCTGCAGACACTGGGAGCGGGGTCCTCTGCGCTGTGACGTGGCACCCCCAGCTTCCTGCGGGGTCCGGGCCCTGAAACCGTGGCCCGAGCCAGAGCCAAGAGTCTGGTGCCTCACTGACAAGCCACCCAGGCTTCCCTGTTTTATTTTTGAGTTTTATTGATTTCATTGTTTTGCTTTTGTCTCTTAGATCTACAAATCCACCAAGTGCAATGACATGCGGCAGACCGGGTACTGCCCACGGGGCCCGTTCTGCGCCTTTGCGCACGTGGACAGTGAGTGCCCGACGCGGCCGCCCGCGGCTCCCCTCCCACTGGGCTTCCCGCTAGCCTGGAGCAGGAGGGGAGCCGGCAGCCCATGACAGGCCTTCTAGGGCCGCGTTGGGCCGGTTCCCCGCCCCGCTCAGGGGCCACCCTGCCCTGTGGAGCCCAGGCTCCAGTAAGGACAGTTGTACCTTCTGGCTTTCCGTCTGCTTTTTATGTTAATGGGGAGGGTGGCTGGTCTCGTAGGAATTCCTTGTCTGTTTCATGGCGCTCCCGTCACTTGGGAGGACTGTGGTCACCAGACCTCCCTCCCTCCCTCGCGTGGGGGCTCCCGGGACCCAGCCACCCTGCACTGGCTCTGTTTCCAGCCCGCGGGGGCTCACAGCCCGCCATCCCCCTTTCTTGCAGAGGGGACGGCCAATGGCTGGGGTTGCCGAGATCCAGCGCCCGCCCCTGCCAGCAGCTCCGCGGCCAGCAGCGGCCAGCCTGCACACGTAAGTGGACACGGTCCTGGGGAGAGCACCCCAGGCCTCATGGCATTTAGGGACACGGATGGACGGGGTCTGCATGTGGGGTCGGCGGCTCCTTCTAGAAGTCTGTGCAAGTCTGGCCGGCTTCCGGCCTGGGTGGGCTGACCCAGCCTCACTGAACACACGCACTCCAACCACACGGGAAATGCGGCGTTGAGCTGGGCATCAGGAGGGGGCTCCGAGTCCGGGCAGGACCCCTCGCGTGTAGGCAGTGTGGTGGGAGGGGCAGTGACCGGGCAGGGCGGGAGGCCCCTGGCTAGCTGGGCCTGGGGCTGGTGCTGCAGTTTTGCTAAAGGCACAGAGAGAGTTGGGACCCTCGTGTCTGTGGGGCGGGGGCTCCTTCTGGTTGCTCCCCCTGGACACTTGCGGGGGTGCGAGAGTTGCCCCTCCTACAGGACAGGGGAGGCTGGCTGTCAGGGTTCCCCAGAAAGTGCCCCTGTCTGAGGAAATGGGAAGCACGCAGGCATCTCCCACCCACCTTCCCACTGGGTGCTTTTCATGGAACTCACTTGCAAGGAGCCTGGCCACTGAGACACCCGGTCGCAAGCCATCCTGCGCCCCTCTGTGTCCTGCGCCGGGGGCTGCCCGGCTGTGGCTGCGCTCCCGGTGAGCCGGCATGGAGCGGCCTCTGCCCGTGGGCACTGGTGTCTGAGCCTAGAGCCCAGGACAGTCGTGCGCCTGCTGCGTCCCCACCGTCCTGGCTTGGAAGCCCTGGGGGAGTCTAGCGTGATTCCCCCTCATGCCCACTCCTGTGGCCAGCGAACAACGGCCCCCCTCTCCGTGCCATTGACCCTCTTCGTGTCCAGTCCCTCTGCATGCCCAGCTAGGTGGCCCCTGGCACACTGAGCGGAGAGCGTTCTGGACCACCAGTCGGCCCGTAGCCTCACTGGACACGGCAGGAAACCCTTCCTCTCTCTGATCTTGTTGGTGGTTCTCAGGGCCATGGCAGTTGTGGGCTTAGGTGGTGGTCAGACGGCTTCTGGCTGGGCCTCTCTGAGGATCTGGGCTGCATGGAGCCTGTTGTGGGGGGCGGTTGGTACCCAGGGAGGCAGCATGCCTGATGGAAGCCCTGGGCTCCTCGGGGGACAGTGCGGGAGCAGTGAGACCACACCCGGTGCACATGGCCCAGTGAGGACACGGCCTGGTGCAAACGTCTTTTATGTTTCTTTCCTAAATTATTGGGCAATTTAAAAAGTGGACCCGCTGCAGGCAGAATGGGTGCCTGGCCGTGGGCGAGCTCCTAGGGGGACGGATGTCTGAAGTGTGGTGATCTGTGGTCACGCAGCCTCGTGACCGTGCCGAGTGCCGCAGAGCCCTCCGCTGCGGGAGGCTTGTGCTCCTGTGAGTTTGTGTCTGTTAAAGTGAAACACAAGCAGGCCAGCGCGCGCCTGTGGGCCGGCTCTGACGTCTGGACCCCCGCGTGGACCATCTTGGTGGCAGCCCCGGGGCACACTGGCCCAGACCTCCCTGAGGTCTCCTGCTGTAGTGGCCCCTCTGGGAGGGCCAAGTTGGCGTCACCAGCCTGGCCACCGCCAGGCACCAGGTCTGGACGAGATCACGCCGGGGTGGGCGCTGTGCAGGGAGGGCTTCTCGGCCAGACCCCGCGGTCGGCCTCACTCCCAAGTACCGTCGTCTGTAAGGGTCGACGTCAAACCCCAAACCTTGGCCTGTGCTCCGCGTGCCTCCCACTGCTTCGTTTGCACCGTGAGCAGGTCTGTGCCAGTGGAGGTTTGGCACAAAAACCACGCGCCTCTGGGGCACCGTCAGATTCACTCAGGCCGCGTCCCTGTGTCGGGCACACCTGAGGACAGCTGGGGTGTGTAGACGTGGTGCCGGGTTCAAGGACTCCAGGCTTGGACTCCCTCATTCACGTGCGGGGTGGGAAGGCACGTCTCCCCGGCACGCCCCCGGCCCGAGTGTGTGCTGCAGACCCGCTCTGTCTGCCCAGAACACGCCGTGTGCTGGCACTCGTCCGCCGGGTCAGGCTGTGAAATCTTAGAAAACCTGTATGTTCTTCCCGACAACAGCTACTGAGACCCTTGTAATTTCCTGGGTGATAAAACCCTCCTTTTTTTTTGAGGTGGTGTCTCTGGGTGGGCTCCTCAGCGCTCCTGGACGGGGGCTGGTCACCGGGAAGGCCAAGCCACGGTTAGAAACTCAGAGCTTTCTGCGCCAGCCCATGTGGCCCGGGGAGCGGGAAGGGGCTGGGGATGGAGTTAATGGGACGAACTTCTGTGAAAATCCCCCAAGTCTGGGGTGGGGAGCATCTCCATGATGGGAAGGCTGCCCCAGCCCGCATGACTCTCGCGGACCTCAGCCGGTACGACTCTGGCTGGCTGCATTCTTTGCCCTGTCGTTCGCTACACAATAAATCGATGTAAGTGCGTGCTTCCTGAAGCCCTGTGAGCTCTTTCAGAAGGTGGCCAGGCCCGAGGGGAGTTGTGTGCGTCCTGATTGACAGTGGTCGGTCAACAACGCAGGTGACAGTCTGACCCCAGGCAGAGGGTGTTGGAATCGGACTGGCATGGGGACAGCTGACACTGGGTGTCATAGGAATGTGGTGTGGGGTGTCCAGGCCTGGAAGAAGGGGTGAGGTTGCCCGCAGGGAGCCCTATATTCTGAAGGCAAGCAGAATGGTTTCGGGGTAACCTTGCTTTCCTCAGTGTCACTTAGCCTGGAAGCATAGATAGGTCTTTGGTCAGTGACTTTGGAAGCCTTCAGCCCGCTCTGCAGGGAGGAGGTCACTTCTGGACAAGAGAGCTGCAGGGGATCCAGAAGTATCTGGCTTGAACCCGTGGCCCATTGCCCTGCAAAAGGAGGGGCCCTGGTCAGCACTTCTCTGGACACCTTCCCCGCCTCGCCCCCTGGGGATCACTCTGGGTTCTTTTGTGATTCCAGAAGCCAAAAAAAGAAAGGAAAAAAGGCCAGGATGCCCTGAGCCACCGCTGTGAATTCACGTATTGTAAAATGAGTCATAAAAATCAGAATATTCCATTGATCTGAAGGACATTTTGGTCCACGGTTCTTGTGTTGATGCTGACCTGGGCAGAGCCGATGCTGAGCTCTGAGCACAGCCTTCGTCGGGCACAGCGGGCCTGGCAGGTGGCTTGTCAGTCAGGGTTTCTGTATGTGTAGGGGAGAAAAAAACATTTCCCACTACCCTCTTCGGTTCAAGACCGGGCCCCTGCAAATTAAACTGATAAAAGGAGGAAAGGGTTATTATGTATCCATTTAGAAGTCTTCATAGAGAAGCAGTTAGATGTGGCAGCTTCATACCCTTTTAACAATGAGCAGTGAACCGTGCAGGAGCGGCAAGAGGAAAGCAACGGGGTTTCTGTTTCCAGGGTGGTGAACTGTGGGACCGTAAACGTATGGGGGAAGTAACGTCAGGCCAGGGTTACTTGTGAGGCCTGTTCTGTGCACACGGTGCTGGCGTGGGAGAGGGGAGGGCGTGCCTTCACAAAGGAAGCTTACCCCGCCTTCCCGGCTTTCTGCAGTTTTAGTGGAAGAGCCCTTTGCTTCCAGCTCGAGCCTGACCGCTGGTGGGCTTGGGGAGTGGGGACTGCGGTGCAGAGCTCCCTACCCCCCCACCCCCGGCCAGGACCAGGTCGGAGGTCAGGGAGCAGTGGGAGAGACAGATTCAGACCTGAGGGAGGATAGCGACGGGAACACCTTTGCTGTCTCCTGAGCCATCTGGACTCGGCCTCGTACGCGTGAGCGAGGCTTGGGGGTCTGTGTGCCTGGAGCCCACCACTGCCTCCTTCTGTTGCAGGCAAAGCGGAGAGAGTCCCCAGCTGAGGGCAGCCACCGGGCCAGCGAGCAGGACAGCAAGCAGGTACTGCGGGGGGGCAGCCCTGGCTGCTGGGGCTCCCACAGACCTCTCCGGCCGCTGTCCGTCTGTGGTGTCCTTGTGTTTCCACTTGCCTTCTTCCCAAACTGGCCCGTGCCTCCGTCTTTCATTCGAATGTTCAGAAAATGCTGCTGTTGCACTTTGGAAACAACAGAAGCCCCCAGTATTGTCCTCACAGGGAGCAGGGGGTGCCCTTCGCGGCCCGTCTGCGTGTGTCTTGGGGCTGCCTGAACAGAGCCCACCACGGGGCTGCGTCAGCCACAGCCCCAGCCGCCCTCGAGGTCCCCAAGTTCTCCTCCCTGCGTGGGCAGGGCCGGGCCCTCCATCTCGCCTGGTGCTCTCCCCTGCGTCCGGCGCTGTCTGCGATTTCCGCTTTCTGTGAGGATGCCGGTCCCCACTAACGCTGGCCGCTGCTGCTCTTAGCACTCTGAACACTGATCTTTCTCTGTCGCCATCCATGCTTGGAAGGCCTGGGGTGCCGTGTGGCCGCCGACGTGCCCCTGTGGGCAAGCACGTCGCCGCTCATCGTGGTCTGTGCTCTGGGCTCTGTTCCTAAGTCCTCTGCAGGCGGCGCACCCGGCTTCCCTCCGGCCTGGTCTGCGGCTGCCCCCAGAGGGCTCTGCATCAAGGCCGGACCAAGTCGCGAAGGTTCGTTCTCGTCTTAGGAGCTGTGACAGCAGAAAGGGATTGGAAGTGAAAATGCAACTTAGTTATTTTGTGATGTTGCAAGGGAATCATCGGCGATAACAGCCGGTTCACCGGGGCACCCAGGCACCCACCAGCCCAGACACCCGGGGCACGTTGCGCTGGCCCCCAGCCCCCAGTGCATCCTCATGTCCGCCAGCAGCCAGGAGCAAGCTGCCAGGCTCCTCTTCAGGCTCCCGCCCACCTGTACCCGGAGACGCCCTCCATCCCGTCCAGAGCCAGCCTCCGGGACAGCAGGTGCTCCGCTGGGGCTTCCCAGGTCACTCGAGTGGCTCCCAGCACTTCCCTGGGACCCCCAGTTTGAAGGCCACGTGGTTGGAGGCCGGCCTGGCGGTCCTCTGGGGACCCCTCACTTGCCTGTGGACACCTGTGTGCCTGCCGGTGCTGGACCTTCCCTCCATGTAGCCCCAGGGAGACACGAGTGAGGGTGTCCTCAGGTTTCAGGATTGAGTGTCACCTGATGTCTGCCAGGAACATGTCTTTGCACTGTGACTCCGTGGGTGGGGGAAGCCACAGCAGGAGCCTCAGGCCAGCGGCTTTCACCTGGGCTCAGCGTGTGGGGGGACGGTGGCTGCTTGCCCTGCCTTCCTGCCTCAGCTGGGGATGGAGCGGGAGCCTGAGCCCAGGGAGCCCGGGGACCTTGCTCTCCAGACTTGGGTGGTTCAGGTTCATGTCACGTGTGGCGGGCGCTGTCACAGAGTCCCCCATGCTCACGGCTGGTGTCTGCACCGGGGGCTGAACGCAGCCAGCCGTCCAGGAAACACTCAGAGGAGCCGTCTGTGCGGGGTGGCTCTCCCCTCGTGAAGCATGTGTTCTTTCTGTTCCTGTCATTGTCGTCGTCATCGTGGAAAACGTAACTGGGGCCGACCAAGTAGTAAAGCCATCCCGGCCTGGGCTGGCGCGGCCCCTGCCCGAAGCTAACTTCTGTCTCGTTTTGAAGCAAAAACCAGACACCACACATTTCCCTCCCGTGTGGCTACCAGTCCCCGACAGCACGGTGACTGGGGTGCCACCTGCAGGGCCCCAAGCCCTGGCTTGCCCCTTGTCCTGGTCCTGTGGGTCGTTGGTGTGCCGTCCGCACTGCCAGCCGGGCTCCTGGACCGCACTTGTCCTGCTCTGTGGCCACCGAGTGAAGTCGCGCGCCTTGCCCTCTGCTTTTTACCCTTCCCGGGTAATGAGATTATTTTTCTGTTTTCAGAAGCGGTGTTGGTTCTCTGCTGATGCCTTCTGGTGGATTTTTTGTTTACTGCCGTGTATCTGCTCTTGAAACAGTTTCTGCAGAAAAGGCCATTAAATAGGACACTTTTTAGATGCATTTGTGCCCGTCCCTGGGTGACTGGCAGCCAGTGACTGCCTGTCCTGGTCGTCACAACCAACTAGGCAGTTAAAGACCTTCTGAAACATTTGGAGGAGTCGCACTGCGTTATATTTGCTGTGGGGTTGGACGTTAGCCAGCCGTCCTGTCTGTGACTGTCCCCGCGCCCCCCTCCCGTGGCCTCCGTCACGGAGCAGTCACGTGGCCGCTCCCTGCGCCCGTCTACTCATCTTGTTTCTGTGTCTCTGCGCAGAACCACCTGTCCGTGTCCGCAGTGGCTCACCCGCTCGCCCCTGGCGTGGGGTCCAGCACTGGCTCCGGCAGCTCCTCCCCGACCGCCCTGCCCACCCTCCCGGCCTGCGCCCACCCGCCCGAGCCCCCCGGCGCTGCTTCCGAGCCCGCCCCAGGTAAGTCTGACACTTCCCTGGTTTCCTGGCTTCGCTTCGCACTCACGTTGTATCTTTTCAGGGGTCTCTGGCAGGACACGTGGCAGAAGGCTCCTTGTTGTAGAAAAGCCACTGTGTATTGGGCACCTGTCCCGTGGCTGTACTGTCTGTGATCTAGAAACACGCCCCCTAGCAGCAGCCTCCTGGCCCTAAGACGAGAGCGGAGGGTGTGGGGACGAGGCTGGCCGAAGGCGTTGGCGTGGCTGAGCGGTCCTTAGCTGCTGGGTGTCCTTGAGGGTCTGGGGACTGATGACCCAGGTTATTGGAGTCCGGCCAGAGGGAGAGGGTTGTCCTGAGAGCAGGGGAGAGGAGGGCGACCTTGCCATGCTAGGCAGCACCCCCGCCCCAGGGCCACGTCTGGGTGGTCCCATGTGTGGCCACAGCTGCGGAGGGCTCGCACTGCTGGCCTGACCTGAGCCCCCATCTCTGTCCTGGTAAAGGGAGACTCGGCAGGGGCTCTGTTCGTGGCTCTTGCCGTGTTCTCTGCCCCAGGGTTGGCCAGGACGGTGTGGCTGTGGGCACCACAGGGAAGTCGTTCCGGTGAGAGGCCAGCCCAGTTAGCTCCAGTGCCGTCCGTCCTCTGCCGTCTGTCCTGGACCGCACCCTGTCTTTTTCACCTGCTTTCTTGGGGACTGGAGGGAACCGGGAAAGCCCCTGTGTACCCGTGTCAGGGCACCACTTGGACGCCAGGTGGCCAGCCCGGGGATGGTACGCTTCTACCCAGAGGTAAACGTCCATGGCTGGTGGCCTGGGGGTGTGTGCGCATCGCTTTCCACCCCCTTAAACTCGGGCACCCCGGTCATGCCAGCTCAGGACGGGGAGGAGAGTATCTTTCCAGCGGCCATGTAGATGGCAAATCCTGGACTTGAAGGGGCCACGGAGCCCTGTGGTCCCTTCTGCTGACGTGAGGGACGCTGGACAGGTGAACGCAGTCCTGCTCCCGCATCGTGGCCCACCCCGGGGCGTGCTCCGCGTCCCTGGCTCAGGCTGGCCTCCCCACCCCATGCTCATTTTCAGGAGGGTCTTTAAAGGGTCACTCTTCTACAACCGGGAGACCTTCTGTGGCCGGGCGTGTCTTGTCGCACAGCCCTGGCATTCCTGCATGGGCTCCGCCTCAGAGCTGCTTCCTCTGCTGAAGAATCTTCTGGAGTCGAGCTGGCCTTGCCCCCCAGGAGGGGAAGCTGGGGGGCAGAGAGGGGACCCCTGATGCAGCTGCCCCATCCCCCCACCGGTTTTCCCCCCGAGCCCTGACCTTCTTTCCTTGGTGGACTCAAACTTGTGACTCCTGCTTCCATGCTCTGGGCTTTTCTGGAAATCCTGTCCACGTGGCTGTGAGGACCGCCAGCGGCTCTCCCTCGGGCTCTCCCTTAGACCGGCGCGTTGCTTCAAGACTTACCTCCTTCATGGGTGGGTTCTGCGTCTATTTTCTTATAAGCAAAACCAACCACACGTGTGTTTTAGCTTGACCTGGAGTGGGGGTGGAACAAGGTGTCCCTCTTGAACCACAGAGGTCTCTGGTTTGATGTGGACTCAATGTGGCCAGTGGGCTGGAGAACTCAGCCAAGTCGCATGTGCCGGCAGAGACTCGGAGGCGGCCGGGGGGGTGTGCCACGTGTGCGAGCTGTCTGACCTCTGAGCAGGTCCCCTGCCGCGCTTGGGGGCTGAGTGGTTAGTTATGCAAGGAGCGCCGTCTGTATCGTGTGTCTCTAAGCGGCTCCCCTAGAGAATGCTGGACTGAGGCGCTTGGCTGCCGGACACCTGTGGTTAAAGACGCGAGCCCGGGTTGGGCACACGCACTGGTGCGTGCTGGACGCCTTTGTTTCCAGCTGGAAAGGAGCCAGGAAGCTGTTGCTCTGTATGGCATGTTTGATTTTACTGTTTTGGGTTTTAGGTGTAAAACACAGAGGTTTTTAAAAAAAAAAAAAAAAGAAAAGCTTATTTTCCCAGTTCACAGGTAGTCATAGTAAAATTGGAGACTCCTAGACAGGGAAGAAAATCCCTGCCCTAAGCAGGCGAGGCCACATTCAGCTCTGCCCCCAGACCCCCAAACGGACAGAGCTGGGGGCACCTGCGCTTCAAGAGCGGCCTCGCGGCAGTGTGGCAGCCCCCGGGGGAATCCACATCTTCTCAGTGTCCCCAGCTGTCACCCTTCTGTCGGGATCCTCGGCCTGTTTGTGTCACGGAGCGTTTGCAGGTCCTTCTTCCGCTCACCTAAGTGTTCCCTGAACCAGCTGCCCAGAGGTAGCATTGCCTGCTGACAGAGTACGTTTTCGGTGCCACTGCTGTTAGAATCAGGAGCTGCGGCTGTCGTCGTTTTCTCTGGAGATCGTCACATGTTGTCATACCCCAGTCTACGGGCCCAGTTAGGAGTCCTCAGAGCTACCCTCTGGTCCCAGGAGGGCCCTCGCCAGCGGCCTTCCTGCTACTGAGGACCCCCAGGCTGCGGGGTGCTGGCAAAAGCCTGCCCTACCTACTGGGGCTGGCCGGTGCAGGCGCCACGTCCGCCTCATGTAGGCTGGTGTGGCTCGGGTTCTGGCCTTACGGTGCTCTGCCTACGGGGAATGAGTAAACGCTCGTGTGAGTAGATGCTGTTTGCAGACTCATGGCGCGACTGATGGGTTTAGTGGAATCATTTCAGGGCACTTGGCGGATTTCCTTTCCTTTGCCTTCCACTTCATACCAGCGGGTTTCCGATTAAAATAGTGACCCCTGAAATAGTCCTGACGGAGCGCATTGCCGGGAGTCAAGGGTGGGAGAGCCGTCATCCAGAGACCAGATGGAATATGGAGGGGACGGAGGGCCTGGCCGCGGGGGCTTTGGGCAGCTGGCTCGCAGCGACCTCGAGGGCAGGGGTCCGGGCAGGGGTCCGGGCCCGGGGCCATGGCGTGCTCCGTGGTGTGCTCGTTTACATCTGAGTGTGTCTGGACGGGAGGGAAGGTCCTTCACCTGAACAAAAGCGGCCCTGCCAGGCGAAGCCCCTTCGGGCACCTGGATGTGGGCTTTGGGCACACCGCCTCGAGGTGCCGGTGTCGGGAGGTGCGCGCCCCTCTGGGGACCCACATACAGGGCGGCAAGGAACTGGGGGCTCCGAGGACTCGGGCTGGCGGGGCCCGCCCACGCGCACCTGCCCGCGGCGCCCCGACAGGTGCGGCGGGGGCGGGGCCGGCGCTGGCCGAAGGGTTTGGTCACCAGGGGCGGGGCCGGGGCCGGGCGCAGATCTAAGGGTTTCGTCACCGGGGGCGGGGCTGGCGCGGGGTGAGTAGGAGGGTTGCGCTGTTCGGGGGGTAGGGCCTGCACTGGGTGGGTGGGGCTGGTCTCAGGGTTACGTCACCCAGGGGCGGGCCGAAGGGTTGCGTCACTCAGGGGCGGGCCCGACGCAGGGCGGGCGGGGCGCGGGCTGCGTTTGAATCGGCGGCGGCGGCGGCGGCGGCGCGGTGGACGGTGAGTCAGCATCGTCAGCCCCGCGCCGTCTGGGTGTGGGTCGTCATTATGCGGAACTAGCTGTGCACCCCGGGCGAGGTGAGAGCCAACTCCGTCTCGACGCGCCTTCCCGCCAGGAGCGCAAACACCCCTCCCCGGTTGCGCTTCCTCCCCAGGTGCGCCATGTCCCCACGTGCCCACCTCCCCAGGTGAGGTGCGTCTCTCACCTCCTCCCCCGGTGGGCCTCCTCCCCAGGTGCGCTACCCCGTGCACCGAGCCCCCTCCCCCAGGTGAAGTGTGTCTCCCACCCCCCCCATCACCTTCCTCCTTCCCAGGTGCACCTCCCCTCGCCTCCAGGTGCTGCTCGTACCCGTTGTCGTAGCGTCTGTGCCCAGCCAGGGGTGGCACCCAGGGGTCAGTACCAGCTCCCTTAGAGGCTGTCAGTGGTGTGAATGAAAACAGACCGTTTTGGGGAACCTGCTCTGCAGAGGCGCCCGCGGGTTCCCTGCGTGGGCGCGAGCCGCGGGGCTTCTCCAGGGGGGCCTGCTTCACCTAGCGGAGGTGCTTTGGCTCCTAGTGACGACGGGGTTCCTGCCTGGTCCTGCCGGGGATCGTCACCTGCACTGTTGGAAATTCAGGCCGGTGGGTGAGCGGGTTTGCCGGGTGTTTCTCCATGCTGTCTTAGGGGAGGACGGTCCGCTGGGGGGCATCCGGCCCTGGGTGGGGAGCACCCCCGCGTCAGGGCTGCCCCATGCTGGTCTTTAATTCTGTGCACTGTGCGCATTGTCCCTGTGTGTCCCTTGACCCTGAAGGATCGCGTGGCCTCCTGAATGTGCTGTGTCACGTCAGGATCCGGGGATTGCCAGGGCCGTTACTCAGCAGCTCTCCGCTGATTTCTCACGAACGTCTGGGTGGTTCCTGGTGGTTGGGCAAGGCGGGTTCTGGGTCGGATGGCACAGCTTATGTAATTTAGCTTTAGATTTTAAGCGTTCAAGTCTTTTTTAAAAGACTTTTTTTCTGCTTTACTTTGAGAGAATATCCCAGAGGACTTGGGTCTGACCCAGAGCGGTGATGTGGAGCAGGCGCGAGTCTTGCTCTGAGATGAGCAGCTGGTGCGCCCCAGACAGCAAGCTGGCTGTGCTGTCCCAGGCTGCCGACCCCTCTCTGCCCCTTCTGCTCCTGAGGCTGGGGGAGGGGGGCCTCTCTGCTGAGTCATGGGGTGGGGGTGGGGGGACTGTGAGAAGATAAATCTTTAACAGGTGAGGAAAGGCTCTTGGTTCAGCTTCTTCTCCCCCATGGTCAGTTCATTTGTGCTTTTGTTATGCAGAAGTGTTTCTAGAACTTTGTTGGGTTAAAGCATGCCACACCTAACCTGGTGCTGAAGGTTGAGGCCCTGTCATCAGGCCTGGATGACCTGCGTGTCCGGGACTGAGGCTTGGGACCCCAGGCCTGCACCGGAAGGGTGGGTTTGGGCTTCCATCCTTGTGGCCACCGTGCAGAGCGCAGAGAGGTGGGGGCAGGGCAGGTGGGGGGCGGAGCTGCCTTTCAGCAGGTGAGTTTGCAGGGGGTCCAGGCAGACATGCAAAACGAGGGTTTGGGAGGCTGAGCAAAAGTTCTCACAGGATGAGGGGAGCCGATGGAAGGTCTGGCCAGGCTGCATGCCAAAGGGCAAAGTCTCCACCGGAGGTAGGACTCTTGACGTGCCAGGATTGGCATTTTAGAAAGGCCCCTTGTGGGACAGCATGGTGGGGCACAAGGGGCAGCCCACAGAGACCACTGGAGCTTAGGGCCCTCGGTTGTGCGGGTCCCAGGAGGAGGAAGGGGCTGAGGGCTCCTCCTGGGGCCCCGCTGAGTGCGTGGGCCCTGGCGCACCAGCAGGGGTGGCCCTGTGTCCCCAGAGTTTGGGAAGCTGCTGATGGGGCAGTGGGCCTCTCCCTGGTAGGAGGAGGCAGAGTGTCTGCGTGGGGGGATGTTGGCATCTCAGGGTTAGGGCTGCTGAAGCAGAGTGTGTGGCCGTGGAGCAGGCAGTGGAGGGGCCACTGGGCCTCCCCAGGCCCCCCAGAGAGGGTAGGAGGGTTGAGAAGGGGGTCCTGGTAGGGGAGGGGAGGGCAAGGTGGCGCTGGGGGGAGGGTGCTGCCTTTTCCCAGAGCATGGAGGCGTGGGTGCAAGGCTGGAGGGCGAGGCTTGGCAGTAGTTTGGGGTGAGGTGGGGACAGGATGTCGGGGGGGGTGGTCAGCGAGGGGTGGGCATGGGTGAGGGGCGTCAGGGTCAGCGGCGTCTTGCCCAGGAGCAGGTGGACCCTCTGGGCAGTTCATAGTTCTGTTCGAGGAGGGTCCCAGGAGTTCTGGGCCTTTGGTCTGTGGGAGGTGTCTGTCCTTGGCCTCCAATTATGGTGGGTTGAATTATAGCTACCTCAGAAGGTAGCTCTCAGTTCTAACCCCCGAGAACAGGATTTTATTTGGAAACAGGCCTTGCGGATGTAGTCAAGGTAAAACGAGGTCATGTGCATGGGCCCTAACCCAGTGCGATGTGTCTAAGAAGGTGACAATTCGGCCCAGACGTGGAGGGGTGGCCGTGGGACAGCCAAGGCCAGGGCTGGGGTGTCCACGGGCCCAAGACTGCCAGGGGTTGCCTGCAACACCAGCAGGACTGAGCCTGCCGGGGAGCCATGGGAGGAAGTTGGCCCTGTGGACCTTGGTCTCACCTTCTCTCCCAACAGTGAGATGGACTCGTGGGGCGGATTCGTGGGGCGCTGTTGGAAGCCGCCTTCTGTGGAGCTCGGTTTGGGTGGCCCCAGTATGCAGGTGGCCTGTGCTGCTGGGTCTTAGGAAGGAGCTGGCCGGCAAGCGGGCGTGTGTGTGTGGGGTCCTGCTTGTAAAGGAAGGCCGGAGAAGCACGGGCTGGGGGAGCCCACCAGGAGGAAGGGGCCCTGTCTGCCTGAGGGACTCTATCTGTCCGTTGTCCCCGCAGCCGTCTGGTGCAGGGGCTGCTGGGGGCTGCCGGTGCCACAGTGGGCTCCCTGGCTGCCCTGGCGCAGGGTCTTTCTCTACAGCCCCACGGAGGACCACGGCCCCGTGTCCTGCGCTCGGCTCGGCGGCTTCTTTCTCTTCAGAGCGGTTTGCGGGGGGGTGGGCTCTGGCCCGGCGTGCTCACCTCCTCCCTGGATGGGACCCACAGGAGCCCCTAAAACCTTTGTTGGAATAGTGTTTCCTCCTGAGCGGGCAGGCCTGCGGTGGGGGTGAGGGGTGGGGAGGCCGGCTGACCTGGGTACAGTTTTTTTTTTTAAAGATTTTTATTTATTTTTTTGACGGACAGAGATCACAAGCAGGCAGAGAGGGAGAGGAGGAAGCAGGCTCCCTGCTGAGCAGAGAGCCCGATGTGGGGCTCGATCCCAGGACTCTGGGATCATGACCTGAGCCGAAGGCAGAGGCTTTCACCCACTGAGCCACCCAGGCGCTCCCCTGGGTACAGTTCTGTTGGGCGCCGGAATCCAAAGCAGGGCTGGGGGCGGGGCGGGGGGTGCCTGCATGGTTCCCCCCGCTGTGCGCTCCCGGCCATGCCTGCCCCCCCACCCCGCCGAGTCCCAGCCCCAGCGAGCCCACATCTCCCCTCCACATGGCCTGGAGGATGGGGGGGGTGTGTGCCTGCGCTAGGGGACTTAGCCTGGGGCTGCCTCTAGGCCGGCTGCTAGGATCCAGTGTAGCATGAGGCACCATCCCTGCGGCCAGCTCAGTGGGCTTCATGGCGGTGAGCGGTGTCCACCAGCCCTAGGGACAGGGAAGGGGTGGCGTGGCTGGGGGCGCCCAGCGGGGCCAGACCGCAGCTCTGGTCCGCAGGCGTCCTGCAGCCGGCTCCTGGGGAGTCCGCCTGTCCCAGGCCTGCGGTGGTTCCGAAGTCCCGTCTCTAACCCTCTCCCCCTCCCTGCCCGGGTTTCCCCGGTAACTAGTCATTCCCTGGTAATTACGGTAGATGTTTACTGTCTGAAGGGTGGTAGTTTCTCTGCAGCCGCTGGGACGTTTGGGCTTCACTCCTGGATGCTAACCCAGCTGTTGGCCTTGGTCAAGGTCCCCCTGCTGCTTCCGGGCACATCCCTGGAGCCGCAGCATGACCAGGAGTCTGGGCCCATCCGAGGGCGGGATGTGGTC
>PJEN01000741.1:241489-335500 GCA_004024605.1 Pteronura brasiliensis
GGGGGGGGGGGGGGGGGGGGTCGGAGGCCTGCTGGCCGGCAGGGGAGGAGCAAGGCTCAGCCACAAGGGAAAGGCCACCTGCTTCACAGAGGGGTGCACGGTGGGGCAGTGTGGCTGACCTCGTGCTGTGCCTTCAGCGCCCGTGGGGTCTTCTGCGGACCCTGGGCTGGAAGATGGTGGCAGCTCAGGCCCAGCGGGTGTCCCAGGAGTCACACAGAGGGCCGGTGGGGGGTGTCCTCTGGCTGCCCCTTCCCTGAGTCGACCGCTGTGCAGCTGCTGGAATTGAGAAGCTCTTGGGGCTGCTGGGCCTGAGCCGGGTGCCTGGGGGCTGCTGTCAGAGGGGAAGGGGATGAGGGGAGGGAGACCCCTGCTTGCAGGAGAGGGAAAGCTTTGGGAGGTGGGGAGCCCCATGTTGTTCCAGGCCTCTGTTCCGGTAACAGATGGGCTGAGAGCGTGCCAGGGTCCCAGAAACCCTACCAGTACCTGGTCTGGGCGAGGAGAGCGCGCATCTCCCGCAGGGGCCGGGCTCTGGCGCAGCCCCGCGCTCACGGGACGTCCTGTTCTCCAGGTCCTGCTCTGGACGTTCATCCCCGCGACGCTGGCCTCCCCGCCCTAGACAGAGAGCTGGAAGAGCATGACAGCAGAGACCTGGGCCCGGCAGGTAGGACGGCACACCGGGGGCCCTTGGCTGGGCTGGCCGGGCTTTCTCTTCGGAGGGTCCCATGGCCAGTCTGTGGTCAGCCCCCGACCCCTCGGGGCCTCTGGCCTAGCATCGTGGTCTCTGCGGAGACCTGGGCGCGGCCGCCACGGTCCCACATGGTGGTCATGTTGGCCCCAGCCCCATCCGCTCACTCGACCGCGTCCGCTCTCCGCAGGTCCGAGGTCACTGGGGGGCTCGGTGCCGGTCACTGTCCCGGGCTGCCCGCCCCGCTCCCCGTCCCTGCACTCATCCTCGTCGCTGTCCACCTCCCCGCTCAGCTCGCTGTCCCAGTCCCTGTCGGGGCCTCTCGTCTCCTCAGCCATGACGCCCCCCCAGCAGCCGCCGGCCCTCAGGTCGGAGCCCGGGGCGCTGGGCCCCTCCGCCGCGTCCTACAGCTCCTTAGGTGAGCCGGGCCCCCCACATGGTCGCACCACCCGGACTTGGGGGCGGCCGCTGCCCAAGGGGTCCCCTGTCCAATCTGCTGGCAGTGCCTTGGGGCATGAGGACGGGCGGTGCACGTAGCTGGCAGTCAGGGTGGCCCCGTCTGTCACCTGGGAGCAGGGGAACCTGGGATGTCACTCAGGACCCAGCGCGCCGACAGCACCAGCCCTCGCTTTATTTCCTCGTCGGGGACGGCTCTCTGGCGCGCCTCCCCTGACTCTCAGGCCGCACGCGCCTCCCCGCAGGCGACCCCACATCTCCGGGGCCTCCGGACTGAGGCGAGGGGGTTTCGGGGGCCAGGGTTCGTGCGGTGACAGCCCTGACCTCGGTTCCTCTTCTGCTTACGCGCCCTGAGTGGCCGGGAAGAGGCTGCAGCAAAAGATGGGGGCGGGGGTCGCGGTCAGCGGGGCCCAGACGTGGTGTCTCAGCGCGGCAGCCAGTGACCGCTCCCGTCCCCTCCACGCACAGGCTTGAACGGCGTCCCCGGGAGCATCTGGGACTTTGTTTCCGGCAGCTTCTCTCCCAGTCCGTCCCCCATCCTGAACAGCGGCCCCGCCCCGCCGGCAAGCACGAGTCCCAGCGGCGCGGAGCTGGCCCGAGTCCGGCGGCAGCTGGACGAGGCCAAGAGGAAGATCCGGCAGTGGGAGGAGTCCTGGCGGCAGGTGAAGCAGGTGCGCGCCAGCGGGGGCTGGCGGGGAGGTGGGACAGGTGCGCCCACGGCGGGGGTTGGGGGGCACCCCGTGCTGCCCGCTGCTGCAGCCCCCCGTCCCCCCGGGTCGCAGGCCTGTGACGCGTGGCAGCGGGAGGCGCAGGAGGCGAAGGAGCGGGCCCTGGCGGCGGACAGCGCGCGGCAGCTGGCACTGCAGAAGAAGGAGGAGGTGGAGGCCCAGTTCCGGCGGCTGCAGGAGGAGCTGGAGGGCCGCGGGCTGCGGCGCTGCGCGGACCTGGGCGCCGTCCCTCTGCCCCAGCTGCACTCGCTGCAGAGTCGGCTGCGCCTGGACCTGGAAGCCGTGGACGGGGTGAGTCCTGGTGTTGGCTCCGGGCAGCTGCCAAGGCTGGCGGAGCCGGCTCTGCCCTCCGAGGACGAGGACGGGCTGGGCGCCCCTCCCCGAGGTCGCCCTGGGTCCCTGGGCAGATCTCCGCCTGCTTCCACCCTTTGTGTTCTCCACCCTGGGCTGTAAATTCCTTCCACACCAGGGCCTGTTGTGAGAACTTGAGCATCTGGAAGGTTCCACGGCCCTCACGTACTGTTCCCCTCCCGTGGCCGCACAGCCCCCCCCAGGCTCTGCCAGCTCTCTCAGCCGGAGGCCCGGATCCAGAGTCAGGGTACCCGCGAGCCCAGCCCCTCAAGCCTGCTGGCCACAGGGCGCGGTTGGGGCCTCCACGTGGTCCTAGCCCCTTGAGGTGGCCACCTGCCAGGCTGCCCCCTCCCCTGCCTGTGCGGCCGCTCAGCTCCCGGGTCTCGTGAGGGGTTCCCTGGCCCTGACTCTGCAGCCGGGGCCACCTTCCCCAACGTCCCGTGGAGGCCCCGTCCGTGGTTTTCCTGGGGCCTCGGTTTGGCCGCAGCAGGCCGCCGACCCCACCGCCGCCCGCGTCTCGCCCCGCAGGTGATCTTCCAGCTGCGAGCCAAGCAGTGCGCCGTGTGCCGGGAGTGTGCCCGCGGCGCCGTCCTCCAGCCCTGCCAGCACCGCGTGCTCTGCGAGCCATGTGCCGCGGGCGCGCCCCCCTGCCCCTACTGCGAGGGCCAGCCCCTCCCGTGGTGACTGTTCCTGTGTCCTCAGCCCGGGCTGCGGCCGCCGCCTCTCCAACCTCATGGGCGCACCCCCCCCAGAGCCCGCCCGCCCGGCCCCACGGGCTCAGGAACGACGCAGGAGACCCTGCCAAGCACTTTGTAAACTGGGGGCGTTACACACTCTGAGTTGCTGTAAGCTGCTTTCTAGGTTTGTGGTTTTTTAATACGCGATAACGCGAAGCTTTATACGTGGGCTGTGAACTTACACCGTTTCCTATCCGTTCGTTAATCCGTGGTATGGTAAAGCTCCTTCTTAGATTTCCTATTCTGAAATGAGTACTTATGAAATGAGCGTTTATCTAGTAGTGAGAAATGCCTAATTTTTTTAGTTTTCCAATTAAGTGCAAACAGTATCTGTAGCAGTGACGCCGAAAGACAGAGGTTTTCAATCTGCAGGAGGACCCTCACCCTGTACACGCTCGCTAACTGGTTTTCTAGGCCAGGAGCGTGCGGTGGCGCCGAGCCCCAATCATGCTCCGTGACCCGCAGCCGCTTGTCTAAGTGCCTGAGCCTCACACGAGGGGTGGACGAGGCCCTTCCCTCAGGCTTGTTGCTCCCAGGAGCCTGATGGCAGAGGCTCTCACGTTCATCTCGCAAAGCCGTCCCTGACCTTCTGCAGCCCGGGGAGCCTGCCGGGGCCCCAGTTGGGTGGCCTGAGGCCAGAGACTCGCCCCCCTCCCCGCCCCCCGTTGCAGGGTAGCCCCGGGGGATCACCAGGGTCACTCACGTGACCCCAGGCTTGCAGGGAGAGCCCCGCCTCCTGGCCCCGGCAAAAATGCTCCTGAGAACCGGTGTGGTTTTGGGGACAACCCGAATCTTCTCTGATCTGCGCTGGGTCATTTTCCTAAAAATCTGGGGAGAAGCAGAGGATGTGTGTAGTCGGCCCAGACTTTGTCCTCCTCGCAATGCCGTAGAGGGCGGCGGGAACAGGTGCGGCCCCTCTGGCCCGGAGGTCTGGGCCCACACGTGGCTTTGCCAAAGACTTTTCATAGCATTTTGTAAGCGGCTTGGTAAAAATTCTTATCAGTAACCAAATATTTACTAGAGTGAGAGGTTGAAAACCTTTCTTAACTTAGGACATACCGACAGCTCTCACTTCCAGGGCGGCTCCGTGACGTTCCGCGCTGGCCCGCTACGAAAGGTGACTATTGACTTGGTTTTAGTGAATCTACTTTGTTTTTGATGACAGTGATGATTTATTAGCTCTTAGAAATGACGTATATTTTGTGCTGTTATCACCGTTTAAAATTCTTTATTTTTATTAATATTTATGCATCGTTTCCCATTTTAGGCCTTTGGTCACTTTTGGGAAACGGGACAATGTTTATTATCAATACCTAGTCTAGACCTTTTCAAATTGTGGACTAAGGGCAGGCAGTTCAGCTTGATGCCTGTGGAAGTTGCTCTGGTTGGTTCTTGCCGTGCGGCAGGTGAGACGGGAGCCACGGGGACCCAGAGAACCGCCCGAGTGGGCCCCCGAGGGACTGCCTGTTGGGGTCCTTCCCGCCCCGTGGGTTGGCAGCCCCGGCCCGGGGGGGGAGCCTCGGCTGACCTGCAGGTGGGTGGCCGCGGTGCTGGGTGCAGCTGCTCCCACCTCTTGGCGCTCGTGGTCCCAGCCAAGTCCTGCCTCCACGGCCGGTGTAACCAGGGCCACAGGAGACCTCGCTCGGTGGGCGGCTTCCTGGGGGGGGGGGGGGGGGATTTACGGAAGCCGCCGCTTACGTTCTGAGTATTAGAGGAGAACGTTACTGGAACTTTAACCCTGACAGTATTTATAACACATAATCATTTACTTGTAGTGAACTGTTCCGAGTTAACACTTGTTTAAAAAGTTTTTACACTACAGCATTTATGCAGCGGTTTACAGAATCCGTGGAGTTATTTTTATCAGTACAGGAATTAAAACTTTGAGTCTTTATTCTGTCTGCCTCTCTGAGCCGAGCCTGAGCGCCTCCCAGGCCCCAGAGGAAGCAGCTCCCGCCTGCCCCCCTCCCCGCAGGTCTGGGGCTGCCCTCGGCCTGTCTCGGGTCACAAGGGGTTCCCACGCAGTCCCGGGTCGCCTCGTAGCTGCTCTGCTGTCCTGTCTGTGGGTGTCTTGGGGCCCACGTGCTCGGAGCTGGGAGTTCCTGCCAGAACAGCAAGCGGCAGGAGTCAGCACAGGGCCTGGCCCACAGGCCGCAGGTCCCCAGGGGGCCAGGGCCCCGCACGGGGCATGACTCACCTGCAGGCCTGGCGTAGGGGATGCCGTGCTGCGTCAGCATGCTCTGCACTCTCCGCAGCTCCTTTACCAGCTCTCTGTGTGCCTGCGACAGACGAGCCCCGAGGGCAGGGGTGTGGCCCGGTGCTGGGGGCCATCTCCAGGCTGGGCGCCCTGCCCCGTCCCTACCTCACTGCAGCTCTCTAAGGTCTGGAACACGGGGTCCTTGACCATTCCTTCCTGCGCCGACTCCCCTTCTTCTAGGGGCCGTAGGTAGCCGGCGTCCTCAAAAAGTGCCCGGAGCACCTTGCTGTAGCCCTGGGGACGGGGGAGGAGGAAACAGCCAGCTCCGGGCTGCACGGGGCCCCGGGGAGAGGGTGCCCGCCCCACACCTCACCTGCGCCGTGATGAGCTCGTCGGCCAGGTCCTGCTCCGCCTGGTCCCACCGCTGCTGCAGGGCCGGGGGCAGTGCGGGGTACACTAGGATCCAACAGAAGCCGGCTGAGCCGCACTCCTCGGCCTCCCCCACTGCCCTGCCGGCCGGGGGTCCTACCTAACAACGAGTGTGGGTGGCAGACCAGAGGCGTCTCGAACGTCAGCGCGTAGACGCAGGTGCTCGGCTCGGACACATGGGCCAGGCGGTGGCTTTTTCCACAGGTCAGCTCCACCTGCGGGGACAGCTGGTGGGCAGGCTGGGGGGAGGGCGGTGCCTGCGCCCTCGGGCCCTTCCCCACGGTCCCACCTTGCTCTGCCGGCTCCGGGTACGGCAGGAGTCGCCGTCGCGCATCCACATGGCCCGGAAGGTGCTGTTGACGATTTCCCACTCGTGCCAGATGCTGAGGGCGAATGGAGCGCGTGAGGCGGGGCAGGAGTGTGGGGCGCCGGCCCGGGGCCCAGGGCCCCCTGCTCACCCCAGGATCCCGCTGTAGGCATTCCAGCGGAAGGTCTGCTCGTGCTGCGTCACGTTGTGGAACGGGCAGAACTCGTACTTGTACCTGGGGGCACAGGCGCATCAGGGGGGTCCCGCTGGCCGCCCCCGCCGGCACCCAGCTCACTCACGTGGACTCCAGCAGGCTGAAGCACTTGCCGGAAAGCCTGAAGAGGTGCGCGGGCCCTGGAAGAGAGCAGACGCGCTGAGTGCGGCGAGGGGCGGGCGGGCGGGCGGGTGCACCCGCGGGATGAGCAGCCCCGGGGATGGGAGCGCGGGCGCCAGTCAGAGACCCAGAAGCCAGGGGACCCAGCCTTGTGGAAGGCTCTGGAGCACAGAGGAGCCCGATGACCGAGCACGGACCCAGTTCTGCACCCAGCGCCCGCCCGGGTGTCCTGATTCACACGGGGCACCAGGACAGCATGGCCGTGCCCAAGGGAAGGGGGACAGAACCCTCCCGGGAGCAGCCAGACGCTGGACTTAGGAGACTTCCAAACAGCCTTAAAGAAGCTCCAAGAACGGAAGGAACACGGACAAAGACCAATGTTCGAGGAAGGCGCCAGGAGAGGAACGCTGGCAGCCAGAGGCTGGTGAGGGGTTTGCAGGACGGGCCGGTGAGCGCACGGAGCACTGGCAAACGGCCGCAGCGAGCCCCGGGCACAGCCGGAGAGAAGCCGTGAAGCCCGCAGCGCAGGCAGCTCACTGAGCGCGGGCAGGCGAGGCTCTGACCCCCACCGCACGGCCCCGTGAAAGGCGGTGGTGGCACGTCTGGAACAGCCCTCCTCGACGGGGACGGAGTGACGACGGCCCGGGGCGCCCCTCCAGACAGAACGAGGTCTGTGCGCTTCTCCGGGACGCGCGAATGCACGGCCGGCAGGGTCCCATGATGGTCAGTCACATACACGTCAGCACCGGCCTCTGCTGGGGGCACCTGATGTCCCAACGGGGTCGCCTGCAGGGCCGGTGCCCAGGCTGGGGGAGGGCGGGACCAATCCAAGTACGTGTAGGGCACAAAGGAAACAACTCAGAACTTAATGGTGTCCAAGGTCCTTAACCCCCGCGGTTTCCAGAGAAAACAGACGAGGAAGAGGCACACGTGGTAGAGGAGTGACATCGAGCCTGTCGCCTGGAAGAAAACATCAACAGAACAACAAGGGACAGAGAAGCCGCTGGGCCATTCCGGGCCGTTCTGGGGAGGCCGTGCCCTCCCGCACATCCCGAGGGCCGCACCGGCCGTGGGGAAGGCCCCATGCGGGAATCGTTGGAGATGCGGATGCTCCAGCCGCAGCCCCGGCAGACGGAGCTCAAAGAGCTCTGGAAAGCCGCTTCCACCGCGGCCCACACGGGAAGTCACAAGGGAAATTGGAAAACCCTGACACGAAGCCAGGACCCAGTGCTCACGGCTGCGGCTCCGGCTCCGGCCACGAGCAGAGCCCGTGTCTTCCCGGCATCGCAGACCAGACCGGGGGCTCGCCAGACGCACAGTAGCGGGACAGACAAACGGGGCAGAGGCCGGAGAAAAGCCAGCAAACGCGACACTGGCTCTTCACAGGGCCCAGCAGACTCCACGGCCTATGGCCGGGTCCGCAGACACAAGACACCAGGAGACGCGCCCACCGGCAGCCGACCCGTGTGACGTGCACACGGTCCTGGAGACAGCCGCTCCGTCCTACCCGTGCGTCCCCAGAGCCTCCGGGGCCAGCGTCACGGCAGCACCAAAGTCACAGAGATCCACGACGAGCACAAATGCGGAGAGCCCTCGCCGAAAACACCGCCGATGCCCTCCGACAGCAGGCTGGGGGCCCCACTCCATCCCAGGGGCTCGTCCACAGCAGGTGCACCCGCACCTCCAGCCGCCGGAGTAGCGCGTGGAGGACGCAGCAGCCGCCCGCGAGCACGGAAAAGCAGGAAGGCGGCACCACGACAGAGGCCACCGAGGCGGACCCCACAGCGCGCATCCTGCCAGAGACACATGGCATGAGATGCCCCGCGCTGCCCTTCGGCTCCGCCCGGCTCTGCCCGCTCCGGCCCCGTGTAGCCCGTTCCCACCAGAGCAGTCGGGCACCAGAGAAAGAAGAGGCATCCAAACTGGGAAAGAAGAAATACGGTGACGTGGCCACGACGCAGTCCCCAAGCCTGTTCACGACGTCGCAGGACACCACGGTGCGGACGCTGGTGTGTTTCCCTCCACTAACCGTCCAGGAGGCACGTCCCGCAGTTCCGCGTGGCAGAGCGCCGGGAAGGCGGAGGACGAGCAGACCGCGGACCCTGCAGACGCGACCGCAGACGCACGGACAGAAGCCCGTGTTCGCGGGCGGGAAACCTCAATCCTAAAATGTGACAACTGCCCAAATGACGTGACTCGGCCTGTATCAAATTCAGTAACGTTTCTTTGCAGAAACGGGGAAACCCATCATAAAATTAAAATGGAATCTAAAGGACCCCAAAGAACCCGAAATATCTTAGAGTAAAAGAATGAAACGGAACAACTCAACCGCTGGTTCCCAACTGTGCTTCGGAGCCGCGGAGAAACACCGCGGGGCTCTGGCGCGCAGGCAGGGACAGCCGGGAGCCCACGGTCCCGGACGTTCGTCCCCACGCCCTGACGTCAGGCCCACTGAGTGGGGAAAGGGCCGTCTTCTCAGCAGTGCCGGGAGAGGAAAGCGGACGCAGGACGACACGGAACCTTCCTTCACACCGCGTACCGGGTAACCCCGGATGGGTCTGAGGCTAAGCCTAAAGCTTAGGAGAAAAGCAGAGGCGAAAGCCTTACGACACCGGCACCGGCGTGCCAGCGACTCCGTGGGCTCTGAGCCCAGAGGCACTCTGAGGACCGACACTGAAGCGCTGGCCCTGGGGGCGCGTCCGCAGTGAGAGAGGCGCCCGCCGCCAGGACACACAGCTGAACCGGCGACCAGCGGAACTCGCGGAAACGCGCCGAGGCCGGAGGAGAGGCTCCTCTGAAGCAGCTGCAGACGTCCCCCGGGGAGCCGCAGCCCCGCGCGCCCGCAGCCGCCGCAGGTTCTCCATCCGCTTTCCCTCCAGCTCACAGAGGACCCACCCACGGGCCCGCGCTGGCGGGGAGGGCGGGCGCACGTCCCGAGTTAACGCACGACTGCGAGTCCCCACAGCTCGCGTCAGCGGAGCCCAGCTGTGTGCGGGGGCAGCGTGACCTCACGGGAGGTCCCTCTCGCTGAGCGGAGAGCACACGCTTCACGAGTTCACGGTAAAGGCTGTGAGAGTGTGGACGTCCTCATCTGCGTGGAAGAAGCAAAGACGGGCGCCGGGGGGCTCGGTCGGTGAAGCAGCTGCCGAAGCAGCTGCCTTCGGCTCAGGTCATGATCCCGGGGTCCTGGATCGAGTGCGTCGGGCTCCCTCCTCTACGGGAGCTGCTTCCCCTGTGCTGCTCCCCCTGCTTGTGCCCTCGCTCACGCTCTCTCTCTGACAAATACAGTCTTTAAAAACACAACCTCGGGGGGCGCCTGGGTGGCTCAGTGGGTTAAGCCACTGCCTTCTGCTCAGGTCATGGTCTCAGGGTCCTGGGATCGAGCCCCACATCGGGCTCTCTGCTCAGCGGGGAGCCGGCTTCCCCCTCTCTGCCTGCCTCTCTGCCTGCTTGTGATCTCTCAAATAAATAAAAATCTTTTTAAAAAACAAACAACCTCAAATTATTATTGAAAAGGTGGCACGGAAGTCTGTGCTGTGTTGGAGGTGGCTGTCACCAGGCCGCCCCTCCCGCAGGGCCCTCTGCAGTGCACGTGGCCCCGCCACGGGGCCTGGGCCTAGACAAGCCCGCCCAGGGTCATGGGCCCCAGCGACAGGGATACTGGGGGGTGACCCAGCAGCTGGGATGTCAGGGTAACAGGGCAGCGGGCCCCAGGGAAGAGCCCCCAGCCACCTCCCTCTGCAGGCGGCCCCCGGGAAGGACAGCGGCCCCGAGCCAGGCGCAGACGGTGTCCCCACGGGAAAGCGCGCTACCCTTGGGGCAGGATCAGCCCTTCTGCTCCGTGAGCGCGAGGACACGTGTCCTTGACAGAACTGAGCGGGAAGAACCAGGCAGGGGCGCACGGCCGCCCCGTCCCGCGCGGAGGCTGTGCGCAGACCGGCCGGCACGCTGGCAGCCCCCGCGCTCCCTCCCTGCGCCGGCGGAGACCGTCTCGGTTCGCTTCTCCTCTGGCTGTCGCTACGCAGCACAAAGTGGGCAAGCGACGTCACAGAAACGCTGCGATCAGACCGTGGAGGAAAAAAGCCTCGTTTTCTACTGCAGAGCTGCGGTGGGGCTAGAGCCGCTGGGGCTTCTGAGAACCCCGCAGGGGCTTGAGGTGAAGGTGGTAGCGCTCCTTCTCGAACACCTCAGCTCTCGGCTCGATGGCCGCTCACGCATGTCAGAAGTGAAACCGGGGGCCCCTCGCCGGCTCAGTCGGAGGAGCGCGCGACTCTTGGTCTTGGGGTCCCGACACTGGGTGTGGCGATTATGAAAAAAGCAAATACAAAACGAGCCGTTTCGTTGTGTCCGGGCGACAGCAGCTGGCTGACCGTGTGCGGTCCTGCCCAGAGGACAATGAGGTCTCCGACACGTCCCCGTTGCTCCCCGCTGGAAGAGACGGAGACAGACACCCGCACGGGGCTGTCCCCACCCACGCTAGCGGTGGTTCTGCCCCTGGTCCCCGAGGACATCAGAGCCCCGGGCCCAGTACGGTCGGGGCAAACAGCCGGTCACTCTCGGTCTTGCATTCTGAAGACCAGGATCGAAGCTCACGTTCTGGGAAACGCGGGAAATCCGCAGGAGAACTGTGGGTGCCGCGTCGCACGGAGTCCCGTGGGACCCGCCGCCCGCCGTGACCGGTCCCGAGCGCCCCGTGCCTGGCCCGGATGCCTGAGCCTGGGTCGCTGCCTTCGGCTCTTATGAATCCGTGATTAACTTACGTTCCCTTTTAAAATTCTGATCTCGTTGCCGGAAGAGATCACGTGTCACACTGAACGGAGGGAAATTTCCCCACAGAACAGTCTTCAAGTCTGGTTTGTGCTTCACGTGCTCCGGGTGGTTTCTCCGAGTTCGGCGAGACGGGAGCCCGCGCAGCGCACGGTCGTGGTGCTCGTTCCCCCTTGACGTTTTAAATGCCAGACGGTCCGAGACCCACTGGCCCTCTCCCAGGTCTCCGACCTTTCGAGTTTTGACCTTAATCATTCCCTTAGAGAAAATCCTCGCACTACGTTATTTTCATAAAACCCAAGATTTTCACGTGAGAGGGTTTGTTTTGGAAGAAATACTAACGGCTTTTAACAGTGAAGCTTAGGGGTGCCTGGGTGACTCAGTCGTTGGGCGTCTGCCTTCGGGTCAGGTCACGATCCCGGGGTCCTGGGATCGAGCCCCGCATCGGGCTCCCTGCTCAGCGGGGAGCTGCTTCTCCCTCTCCCGCTCCCCCTGCTTGTGCTCCCTTTCCCGCTGTGTCTCTAATAAATAAAAATCTAAAAAAAAAAAATAGTGAAGCTTAATAAACAGAATGAGGTTTTCCCGAGGCTGCGTTCCCCGTGCCACTCACCGGTGACTCGGGGTCGGTTCAGGTCACCCGGGAGCCCTGACAGAGCCCCCGCCTGCCTTGCCTAGAGTCACCCTCAATCTCTGCGTGCGGGAAGCCCGCGGTTCGCACTGAGGGACACACGCGTCGGCGGGGAGGGGTGTGAGGCGGGGGACGTCTGTCCTAGTCCGAAACTAAGCCACCAAATATTCTGTAGGAGACCCTGAGCCACATACCAGCCAGTGCACTGTCACGAACGTGCCCGTCGCCACACATGCGAACCCTCAGTCTGCAACGGACCATCCCAGACGCGAGCCGGCTCTCAGCGAAGACTAGCTCTGGTGAGAAAACCTCGCTGAGAGCCTCAGAGGGAAGGAGAGCAGCGCGGCCGCCCCCGCCAAGCGCGAACGAGGGACAGCGCCGGGGCCTCTCCCGCCCGCGAGGCTCGGGCCGTGTCCCCCCAACACCTGCAGAGAGCGCGCGCCCGTGCGGTCACGCCGGCGCTTGCATCTGGGAATAAATATTCCGGAAACGGGGACAGTCCTGAAGAAACGGTCTCCAGAGCTTCTGAAGCCGCCAGAAGGCACCCAGCCCGGGCGGGCGCCCCACGGAGCCCTGCGCCCCCAGCACCAGAGCGCCGCCCACGCCCACGGCAGTGTTCTCGGTCCTTCTTTTTACATCTTTGTAAACAACCGCACTAAAAACCTCATAAATCAGGCCAGCGAAGATTACGTTTGCTTTCTGAAGGAATATTCCAGTGAGGCGGAAGCAGCCGGAGAGGTAACCTCCGTGCGCCCTACACGTCTCGTGCGCGCTCTGCAGAAAAACAGCTTGACCTCCGGTACATCGCGGACCAAGGAGGCCTGTTTAAAAATCACAGAATAATTTAAAATTCAACCTTTACAAAGCTGTTTTGAAAGCCTTTATATTTTTGTTGGGTAATTTTTTATGAGATTTTATTTATTTGCAAGAAAACGCAAATGTGGGGTGAGCAGAGGGAGAGGGAGAAGTAGACTCCCCGCTGAGCAGGGAGTGGTTAGCTGGTCATTTTCCCGAGGCCCCGAATGTAACAATCTACTAAACCATGTTTATGCTGTCCATTCTGTTTTTTCAGTTGGGAAAAAAGATGTTAACATTATTTATAAAGGGGGCGCCTGGGTGGCTCAGTGGGTTAAAGCCTCTGCCCTCGGCCCGGGTCATGATCCCAGGGTCCTGGGATCGAGCCCCGCATCGGGCTCTCTGCTCAGCAGGGAACCTGCTTCCTCCTCTATCTCTGCCTGCCTCTCTGCCTACTTGTGATCTCTGTCAAATAAATAAGCAAAATCTTTTTAAAAAATGTATTTATGAAGAAAAGTTGAAAGAGTGCGTGGGTGGCTCAGTTAAGCATCCAACAGCCAATTCCTCCTTTTGGTTCAGGTCAGGATCTCAAGGTCATGAGATCAAGTCCTGTGTCTGGCTCCACAGGGAGTGTGGGTCTGCTTAAGACTCTCTCCTGGGGCACCTGGGAGGGCTCAGTCATCGGGTCTGCCTTCAGCTTGGGTCATGATCCCAGGGTCCTGGGATGGAGCCCTGCATCGGACTCCCCACTCAGCAGAGAATCTGCTTCTCCCTTTCCCACTCCCCCTGCCTGTGTTCCCTCTCTCGCTGTGTCTGTCAAATAAATAAATAAAAATCTTAAAAATAAACAAAACCTGTCTCTCCTCTGCCTCTAACCCTTCCCCTTCTCGCTTGTGCTCTCTAAAACAAATCTTTAAAAAACATTTTATGGGGCACCTGGGTGACTCAGTGGGTTAAAGCCTCTGCCTTCGGCTCAGATCATGATCTCAGGGTCCTGGGATCAAGCCCCGAATCGGGCTCTCTGCTCAGCGGGGAGCCTGCTTCCCCCCCCCCCTGCCTGCCTCTCTGCCTGCTTGTGCTCTCTCTCTCTGTGTCAAATAAATCATTAAAAATTTTAATAAAATCACGAGTGAAAGAGGAGAGATCACAACCAACATGAAAGAAATACAAACAATTACAAGAACATATTATGAGCAACCATATGTCCGCAAATCTGACAATCTAGAAGAAATGGATGCATTCCTAGAGACATATAAACTACCACAACTGAACCAGGAAGAAATAGAAAACCTGAACAGACCCATAACCAGTAAGGAGATTGAAGCAGTCGTCAAAAACCTCCCAACAAACAAGAGCCCAGGGCCAGATGGCTTCTCAGGGGAATTCTACCAAACATTTAAAGAAGAATTAATACCTGTTCTCCTGAAACTGTTCCAAAAAACAGAAATGGAAGGAAAACTTCAAAACTCATTTTGAGTCCAGAATTACCCTGATCCCCAAACCAGACAAAGACCCCATCAAAAAGAGAATTACAAACCAATATCCTTAATGAACACAGATGCGAAAAGTCTCACCAAAATACTAGCCGATAGGATCCAACAGGACATTAAAAGGATTATTCACCACGACCAAGTTGGATTGATTCCAAGGCTGCAAGGTTGGTTCAACATCCACAAATCAACCAATTTGATATAACACATTTATAAGAGAAAGAACAAGAACCACATGATACTCTCAATAGATGCTGAAAAGGGATTTGACAAAGTCCAGCATCCCTTCCTGATCAAAACTCTTCACAGTGTAGGCACAGAGGACACATACCTCAATATCATCAAAGCCATCTATGAAAAACCCACAGCGAATATCATTCTCAATGGGGAAAAACTGCAAGCTTTTCCCCTAAGGTCAGGAACATGGCAGGGATGTCCACTATCGCCACTGCTGTTCAACACTGTACTAGAAGTCCCAGCCTCAGCAATCAGACAACAAAAAGAAAGGCATCCAAATCAGCAAAGAAGAAGTCAAACTATCACTCTTTGCAGGTGATATGATACTCTATGTGGAAAACCCAAAAGACTCCACTCCAAATCTGCTAGAACTTGTACAGGAATTCAGTAAAGTGTCAGGATATAAAATCCATGCACAGAAGTTACTTCTATACACCAACAGCAAGACAGAAGAAAGAGAAATTAAGGAGTCGATCCCATTTACAATTGCACCCAAAACCATAAGATACCTAGGAATAAGCCTAACCAAAGAGGCAAAAAGGGGGGAGCTCCTGAGTGGCTCAGTGGGTTAAGCCTCTGCCTTAGGCTCAGGTCATGATCTCAGGGTCCTGGGATCGAGCCCCCCATGGGCTCTCTGCTTAGCAGGGAGCCTGCTTCCTCCTCTCCCTCTCTCTGCCTGCCTCTCTGCCTACTTGTGATCTCTGTCAAATAAATAAAAATAAAATCTTCTTAAAAAAAGAGGCAAAGAATCTGTACTCAGAAAACTATAAAGTACTCATGAAAGAAATTGAGGAAGACACACAAAGAAATGGAAAAACGTTCCATGCTCATGGATTGGAAGGACAAATATTGTGAAAATGTCTATGCTCCTAAACCAATCTACACATTTAACACAATCCCTATCAAAACACCATCAATGTTTTTCAAAGATACGGAATAAATAATCCTAAAACTTATATGGAACCAGAAAAGACCCCGAATATTGAATGTTGCAAAAGAAAGCCAAAGTTGGTGGCATCACACTTCCAGACCTCAAGCTCTATTACGAAGCTGTCATCATCAAAGACAGCATGGTACTGGCACAAAAACAGATACACAGATCAATGGAACAGAATAGAGAGCCCTGAAATGGACCCTCAACTCTATGGTAAACTAATCTTCGACAAAGCAGGAAAGAATGTCCAATGGAAAAAAGTCTCTTTAACAAATAGTGTTGGGAAAACGGGACAGCCATATGCAGAAGAACGAAACTGGACCATGTCCTTACACCACACACGAAAATAGACTCAAAATGGATGAATGACCTCAATGTGAGACAGGAATCCATCCAAATCCTTGAGAAGAACACAGGCAGCAACCTCTTGGACCTCAGCCGCAGCAACTTCTTCCCAGAAACATCGCCAAAGGCAAGGGAAGCAAGGGCAAAAATGAACTATTGGGACTTCATCAAGATCAAAAGCTTCTGCACAGCAAAGGAAACAGTCAACAAAACCAAAAGACAACGGACAGAATGGGAGAAGATATTTGCAAACGACATATCAGATAAAGGGCTAGTATCCAAAATCTATAAAGAACTTAGCAAACTCAACACCCAAAGAACAAATAATCCAACCAAGAAATGGCCAAAAACATGAACAGACATTTCTGCAAGGAAGACATCCAGATGGCCAACAGACACATGAAAAAGTGCTCTGTATCACTCGGCATCAGGGAAATACAAATCAAAACCACAATGAGATACCACCCCACACCAGTCAGAATGGCTAAAATTAACAAGTCAGGAAATGACAGATGCTGGCGAGGATGTGGAGAAAGGGGAACCCTCCTACACTGTTGGTGGGAACGCAAGCTGGTGCAACCACTCTGGAAAACAGCATGGAGGTTCCTCAAAATGTTGAAAATAGAACTACCCTATGACCCAGCAATCACACTACTGGGTATTTACCCTAAAGACACAAACGTAGTGACCCGAATGTTTACAGCAGCAAAGTCCAATAGCCAATAGCCAAACTACGTGATGTGGGAAACAAGCAGAAGAAACATTACTCAATCTCCTTACCCACTAACGGCCCTAGAAGCAGCAGCGCGGCATCCTCTAGGGACCAACTGCCTCCCCCTTAAGGCTCTGCTAAAGGCGAAGGACAATCCTAGCCTGACCGACCCCTGCCCCCAACCAGGATCCTGTAAGTCTGCTTTACCAACTCCTTTGGAAACTATCTCTAAACCCTCCAAGATCCGTGTTGGCAATCATCCCCCGAGCATATGACCCACTGATACACATCTGAAGGGTCTCAAGACACAGGTTTTATTACCAGTGATGAAAAACCTTTTTCCCAACAACAGCCAGGCCCTCGAGGTCCTGACAACCTTGCTTCCAAAACTCCTCAGAGCCTTACGCCATCCCTGACCCCTTCCCAACTTGCAAGCATATAAGGGTCCACTCCTCACAGCCCCGGGGCAGCAGCTCTTCCTCCCCACGGGTCCTGTCCTTGTGTTTTAATAAACCACCATTTTGCACCAAAGACGTCTCAAGAATTCTTTCCTGGTCATCGGCTCTAGACCTCACCCACCGACCCTCACCTATGTCCTAAGACTTCATCATTCGGCGCCCGAACGTGGGGCTGTGAGTCTTTACATCGGACTCTGAGCTTCGGGGCAAAATGGGCGAGTGCTTTGTCTCCTCTTCCTTTAGTCTCATTTCAGAGGCTCTTCAAGGAGGGCGGTCTTTTGGGAACACGTGCATGTCGACTGCTCAGGCTGGAGTCCTCTAGCCCGTGGCTGCTCCACGGGGAGGAGAACGCCTGACTTTTGGCTGGAAGTCAGTACCCCGGCCGGAATGGTAACGAGACCCAGAACTGGATGCCCTCTCTCCGTTCCTGTTGTCTTGGGCATGGGACAGCCACCTAAGTCGCCAGGACAGCTGCCAATCTTAAGACTCCGTGTGAGGTTTCCTCCTGACTGATCTAATGTGATCCCCTCCACATCCCTGGTCTAGCGCTTCTGGCGGCGGGACCTCCACCGGGAGCCGGCCGAAACCAGTACCCGACTGAATTAAAACCCAAACAGACCGTTTCCTAGGGAAGCTGGCTGTAGGGACTATGTATGTGTATTGGAATGTCGCTTAGACCATGATGGATTTCAGTCTTTACTGTTTCTTCTCAGTGTCCTCTACTAATTACTTAAAGCTACAAAATTGGGTAATTTCCCCTTGCCAAACTTTTCTAGTATTTTCCATGGGTTAAAATGGCAAGACAGAGGTGCCTGGGTGGCTCAGTGGGTTAAGCCTCTGCCTTCAGCTCAGGTCATGATCTCAGGGTCCTGGGATCGAGCCCCGCATCGGGCTCTCTGCTCAGTGGGGAGCCTGCTTCCCTCCCTCTCTCTCTGCCTGCTTGTGATCTCTTTCTCTGTCAAATAAAAAAATAAAATCTTAAAAAAAAAAAATGGCAAGACCGCATGCAACCTGCAGGAGAGGCGATGGCACGGCACAGCGCAGTGTTTGTCCATTTGCCAGGCACCCATCGGCAGCCTAGGACGCAATGGGGTAGGGGAAGGGCGCCGGCACCTCTCCAGGGCCTTTCATGGCAGGAATGCCTTCCTGGAAGGCAGGATTGTGCTCAGTAGCGATGTCTTGTGTGAAGGACGCCTCTGGTCACTTTTGACACCTGGTACCTCGGACGCATTCTGCATGGGACGCCGCCCGGGAGTCTCCCCCCCCGACTGTGATAATGGACCCGGGAGTCGGGGGGTTGTGATAACGGACCTTCTCACTTTTCTAGGAACATGGGATTCTCTAATTCTGCTCCCACAGATTCTCCTTTGGGACGCCTTCTGATCCACTGGAAACAATCTGGATTGCAAGATTTGAGGGAAAAAAGAACGGTCGTCTTCTGTAACACTGAACGGCCTCAGTACTCCTTAGGAGACGAGGAGAGGTGGCCTCTACGTGGGACATTAAGTTTCACTCAATCTGTCAGACCTCTTTTGCGAGGAAAAGGGCAACTGGACTGAAGTCCCAGACGTCCAAGCCTTTATGGCCCTAGATCGGGGTCCAGGCCTGCGGGCCTCTTGTACAGCGGGTCACCCTCAGCCCGGCTAACAGACCCCCCCCACCACGACGGTCTGGATGGTGACTAGACATCTAAACAAACCGATTCCGCTCGACAAAGCCGGGATGCTGGAGGAATGGCCGGCCAGCCCGAAGAGAGAGGACACTGGCGCTGCTGCTCTCCCTCTTCCTCCCAAACCCCAAGACCCCTCTGCCCCCAGCCCCGCTGGACAGACCAGGAGCGGGACTCCCGGCCTCCAGGAGCTCCGGCTGACAGTGGGGTGCGTCCTCCCAGGGAAGGTGCTCGTGGAGAAGTGGCACAATGAGGGGCCACGTCCCATCCTCCACGGCAGACCTGGCTCAGGACGACATTCTGACAATCCTCACTCTACTGAAGGCTTCGAGAAGTACCTATTATGTTCGGGGCACCTGGAAGGACGTATTTATCATTTTAACTCGCCGTCGCTCCCCTGAGAAGAAACGAGTCTGGAAGGCAGCACGGGTTGGCTGACGAGCGGCCGTGAGAGATCGGGGTTGCCGCCGGCTGGGGTGCCGCTGGCCCTCGCGCCAGAGCACACGAACTATCGGGAGCAGAGTCCGGGTGGAGAAAAACGAGACCTCATGATCGCCTGTTTAACAGAAGGAATGGAAAAGGGTTTCCTAACCCTGTGAACTTGGATCACGCTCAGGCGGTCACACGAGGAGCTGAAGGAACTCCCGCTGATTCAGGGACGACGGGCCGCGGCGGCCGCAGACACACCCGCTCGCACCCAGCCCGTCCGAGGCAGTGACCGGACTAAACACGCGTTTTACAGGCCAGTCGGCACCTGACATCTGTCGAAAACGAACTAAAACGGCTTTAGGCCCTCAAACTCCCATCCAGCGCCTACTAGAGGCAGCTACCGAAGTCTTCAATAACAGAAACACGGCCTTAAGGCAAGAAAAGCACCACGGGACTGAATCGCAGGGTAAGGTACAGGCGCCAATGACAGCGGCCGCCACTGAGGGTTCCCCGTGGCACTAGACTCACCCGGGGCAAAAGAAAAGTCCAGTATAAGACGAAGAACTAGTGAGTCCCCACTATACGTGTGGCCAGACCGGACATGGGAGCAAAGACGGTGCGAACACGCGCCCTCCACCAGGGCCATGCGCTGTCTGTAAAGAAACAGGACACTGGAAGAGAGACCGTCCTCCTCTCCAGAGAGGGAGACAGGACTCGCTTCCCCGCCCGAGAGCCGGAGCTGGAGGAGCCGGCAGGATGGGGCCCTGCCGCTGGTCCGGCTCCCTCTGCCATCAAGACAACCGAGCCCCGGGTCACCCTGGACATGGGAGGTGAGTTGACCAGTTTTCTTACAGATGCAGGAGCCATGAGCTCTGGCCTTCCTCAGCACTCCGGCCCCACCCGTCCTTCTAACCCTACAACTGCTGGCACAGAAAGAGAAACTGAGACATGCCTCCAGACGGTGCCGGGAACCTGCAGACACAAGAGCTGGCTGGTCGCTCAGGTTTTCCGGTCCTTCCGTCGGGTCCCACCCATCATGGGATGAGACTTCACAGATAAACTGGTGGCCGATGCGCTCTTCCTACAGAGCGCGACCGCTTGTTTCTCTAATGTCTGGAGAGCTCAGGCCATACCCTACTACCCCCCCTTCCAGTGTCTGGAAGGAAGTAAGCCCACAGGTCTGGGACTGGGATACCCCGGGATGGGCTCTCACAGCCCGGCCCGTCAAGGTGGTCCTGAAGGACCCAACCCGCATGTGTCATAAAACCAAAACCCCTCAAACCCGAGGCCGAAGTTGGCTTACACCCGCTTACTGGTAAGTTTCTCAGACTTGGCATTTTAAAGCCTTGTCAGTCTCCTTAGAACACCCCAGTTTCACCAGTAAAAAAGCCAAATGGGGACTAATGGATGGTCCAAGACCTGAGGGCTGTGAATGCGGCAGTAACACCTGTCCATGCCGGTGTGCCGAGTCCGGACGCTGCTCTCGCTGTGTCCCTGGTGGCGCCGACTGGGCTACAGGATGGGACTCAGAAGACGGCTGGTTTTGCATCCCACTAAGGGAGGAGACGCAGCCGCTGTCTGCCTTTGCGTGGACCTCACCTTCAAGGCCACGGGCTGCTCAATTAACCTGCATGGCCTTGCCAAAGGGATGCAGAAACAGTCCTTACCTACTCGGAGCCGCGCTCGGCAAAGATCTCGGTGAGAGGCCCTCGTCTGAAGGGACAGTGATTCCCTTATCGACGGCACTCTGACCTGCGGTCCCGCACAGGAGACCGCTAAGGATTCTATAACCTTAATTTCCTGGCGGAAAGAGGGTATTGTGCATCCCCTATAAAGGCACAAATATCTCTACAAAAGGTGCACTATTTAGGGCACGAACTAACACCAGGTCACCCTGTTCTAGCCACTGACGGATAAAGGGCCGTGCCGGAACTTGAGCCTCCCACTACAGAAGAACCACCTGCGCTTTTCTAGGCACGGCAGGTTCCGCCGCGTGTGCATCCAGGCTTGGACTCAGCCAACCCCCTGCATGACCCGCTAACGGCCCCGATGAGGGACCCTTGCTCCGGACTGAAGCTCAGCGCACAGCCGTTCAACGTTACAAGCCCAAGTCCTGTCAGCTCCAGCTCTGGCGTTCCCGAGCTGGGGAAAACCTTTCACTCCATATGTACAAAAGCAGGGCCGAGCCCTGGGAGCTCTCACGCAAAAAGGCAAGGAAGCAAGGCCGGCGGGCAGTCTTTCAGATTCACCTAACAGTGTAGCCAAGGGTGGCCGGCTTGTCTTTGCGCGGCGGCTGCCACAGCCCTCCTGGCAGAAGAGGCCTCAAAGCTCACAGCGGGACAGTCCCTGACAGTGATGACTCCGCAACAGGTCCGGCATGTCTTAGAGACCGAGGGCCACCAACGGGTGGCGGGAGGCCACCTTCCTAAACACCAGGCTGTGCTTTCGGATACACCCGAGGGAACACTCACAACCTGTCGAGCTTTAAACCCAGCTTCTCCGATGCCCGCACCTGACCGTCGTACTTCCACGGAACATAGCTGCTCAGAGGTCACTGGTCTTGTCCATTCTAGCGGGAGGCAGTGAAGCCTTCCCGCCTGGAAGTGCAGATGGTGACTGGCCTACTGGCGGCAGCAGCTTCGCAGCCAAGGGAGAAAGGCTGCGTATGCCACAGTTCGTCTGATTACAGCTTCTGAGGCAGAGCACTTTTTAATAAATACTTCTGCGCAGGGGCGCCTGGGTGGCTCAGTGGGTTGGGCCGCTGCCTTCGGCTCGGGTCATGGTCTCAGGGTCCTGGGATCGAGCCCCGCATCGGGCTCTCTGCTCGGCGGGGAGCCTGCTTCCTCCTCTCTCTCTGCCTGCCTCTCTGCCTACTTGTGATCTCTGTCGGATAAATAAAATCTTTAAAAATAAACAAATAAATATACATTTGATGGAGTAAACCTAAAAGCCGCGATAAAACAGGTCTGCCGATCCTGTACTGTCTGTAAATCCAGGAGGCGCGGCTCGACCCCCTGCTCTCTTAAAACCAGCCCAAAGGCGTGGATCCTCTCCAGGAGAGCACTGGCAACCTGATTTCACACAAAGGTCACCTTGCAAAGGCTCCAGGTTTCTACCAGTGTTGCTGACGCCTTCACTGGATGGTCGAGACCTTTCCCGGGGACACTGAGGAGCTGCAGAGGTAACTAAGATGTTATTGTGGGACATTATTCCTAGATTTGGACTTCCCCCATCTCTCCAGAGTGACAACCGTCCTCTTTTTACTGCTCAAATAACTCAACAAACAGCCCAAGCAGTAGACATTAAATAATTCCCGCATTTAGCCTGGCATCCACGATCCTCCGGGAAGTAGAAAAGGCTGGTCTAACTCTAAAACGCCACCTTGCTAAACTCAGTCTAGAAACCCAGGAAATGGGTCACTCTCTTGCCATCAGGACCTCTCAGGGTAAGGACTGCTTCGCAACCACCTCGGGGACTCAGCCCTTTCTCAGCCATTTCTCTCTGCAGATCTGTTATTACATGAAGGTTCTAATGCTTTACTGAATGACTCGCTGGAAGCCGGCTTATTCATGAGATACTTAACGCATCTACTAATCATTTACTCCCCAAACCTGACTTAACTACAACTGAAAACCCACCCCGTGCGAGTCCCGGAGGCGTGTCTTATTGAGAAAACTGGAAGTCGGCTAGAGCAGCAAACCTACATCCAAAACGGAAAGGTCCTACCGGGTCATCCATGTACTTCCCCTGCGGTAAAGCAGGAAGGCCGCGCTCCATGGGCTCGGGTACCTAGAATAAAGGCTGCACCTCCAGCACAGGAGCCCGGTGAGCAGACCGCGGGCTTTCTTTCTCCTGCGAACCCGTACAAGACCTCAAACTGCTCTTCAACAAAATGAAGGCCATGTTTCTTCTCTTTATGTTCCTCTCGCCTGTCCTGACTGACAGCTCCTTTCTACAGCGAGCACAGCACTACACTGGCCTGCGAAATGAAACGGGGCGCTGGGCACGGGGAATGGTGCCGTGGCCAGTATGTCGAGGCTACCCTGGTGGGTTTCCCCTTCGCAGTGCGCAGACCGGCACCCTGTACGTGACTGTGTTTCCGAAACAGTATGAGGAGACAGTGCTTGTCGGGATAAAGCGGTCACTGATCAACAAGTCCCTTCCTGGCCCACAGTCGGTAAGACACCAGACGTAATCAAACCTTCTCATATCCTCAAACTAGTAAAGTCTTAACTGACCTCACAAACCCACAAATTAACCCCCACCAACCAGGGCCGCAGCTACAAACCCCCACTGGTCGTGGTCCTGAGCAGGGCGTGCATCAAACCTGGGATACTCCTGGTGGCCCACAGCCGCTGCGGGACAGCTCAGTCACAAGGCAGTTCTATGCTGGGAGCAAAGACGTCCTACACATGATACTTGTACAAGGAGCGCACGGCGCCTGCGATGGCCAGCGTTAGAAGCGTGTCCCCACACAACGGCGCTCCCGGCCGCTCCCAAACCACATGGCTGGTTTGCTACTGACCGGGTAAGGCGACCCGACGTCACACGGCCAGCGCCAAATGGAACCCACTGGATCCGTGAACTACCTGGGGCCCCGGCTTCCTGCAGGGTGGGCACTGGCTGCTGCGCCTTGGGGTCCGCCCGGAGTCACGGACGCATCACCAAAATCCCCACTGCCGCGGCGAACCTCCCCAATTCAAAGCAGAGGGACACGATGTCTCTAAACGGTATCATCACTTCCCATCTGCTTCTGCTCCGTCCGCAGGGCCGGAGGGTGGCATCTGGCAGGGAGAAGCCCTTCGTAACGATACCGTGAAGGTGCTCAGTGAGTCACTGAACGACATCTCCCTTCCTAGTATCGAAGAGACACAGGCGCGCGGCGGTCCTGCGGGACAGGACCTGGCGTGTCCAAACGGCCGCGCAGGGCGGCGCAGGCGCCATCGTCAGGGCGGGATGCTGTGTGCCCCCCAGACCCCCACGGAACGGCACAGGACTCACGAGAGACACGAACGCCCGGACAGGGGCTCTACAGGAGGCTTCTCTCTCTCTCAGGCATCGGTTACGCTCCTGGTTTGAAGGAGGACTACGGTCGGCGATTAACGTCTCCTCCGCGGACTTCTCCTTCTTACAGCCTTGCTAATCCTAATGTGTCGCCTCCTTCGGTGTTTCTCCACTTGGGCCGCGACTCCGCGGCTGCAACGGCTTCCCGACGACCATGACCCCGAACCACACACAGACACCTCGTCGCTGCGCGCAGGACTTCCGTAGCTCGCCCACACACTCCTCACCTGAGCGGGGCTGACTGCGGGCAGGGACAGCTCTACACGTCTCTTCAGCAGGAAGAAGTTATGGAAGATGAGACCTTCTGCCCTTAACAACCTCAAAGAGTTAAGGGTCAAAACTGTTCAGAGGGGAATGATGTGGGAAACAAGGCAGAAGAAAGATTACTGAATCTCCTTACCCACCGACGGCCCTAGAAGCGGCAGCGCGGCATCCTCCAGGGACCAAGTGCCTCCCCCTTAAGGCTCTGCGAAGGGCCATCCTAGCCTGACCGACCCCTGCCCCCAACCGGGATCCTGAAGTCTGCCTTAACCACTCCTTAGGAAACTATCTCTGAACCGCCCAGGATATGGCCGACAAACGTTCCCAAGCATACGGCCCACTGATACACCTCTAAGGGGTCTCACAACACATTACTGTTAATGAATAACCTTTTTCCCAACAACAGCCAGCCCCTCAAGGTCCTGGAAACCTTGCTTCCAAAACTCCTTGGAGACTTAGGCCATCCCTGACCCCCTCCCAACTTGCAAGCATATAAGGGTCCACTCCTCACAGCCCCGGGGCAGCAGCTCTCCCTGCCCACGGGTCCTGTCCTTGTACTTCAATAAACCACCATTTTGCACCAAAGATGTCGCAAGAATTCTTTCCTGGTCATCGGCTCCAGACCTCACCCACTGAACCTCACCTAGGTTCTAGAACTTCATCACTTGGAGAGAACCTACACGTCTGTCAACAGAGGAATGGATAAAGAAGATGTGGTGTATGTATACAAAGGAATACTATGCAGCCATCGAAAAATGAAATCTTGCCATTTGCAACGAGGTGGATGGAACTAGAGGGTGTTATGCTGAGTGAAATAAGTCAATCAGAGAAAGACAATTATCATATGATCTCCCCGATATGAGGAATTTGAGAGCCAGGATGGGGTGGGGGGGGCAGGGAGGGAAAAAAATGAAACAAGATGAGACCAGGGAGGGAAACAAACCATAAGAGACTCTTAATCTCAGGAAACAAACTGAGGGCTGCCAAGGGAGGGGGGATGGGGGCAGGGATGGGGCGGCTGGGTGACGGACATGGGGGAGGGTATGTGCTATGGTGAGTGCTGTGAGATGTGCCTGATGACTCACAGACCTGCACCCTGGGGAGAAATAATACATCATATGTTAATTTAAAAAAATTAAAACAAAAAAGAAAAACACAAAAAAATGAAAACAAAAAACCCACAAAGGAGCACAGCTGCACCCACGTCAAGAACTCACTCCAGAAACACGAGCCGTGCGAGCGCCCAGGCACTGTGACCCAAGCCTGAGTGAAAAGGAAAACTCCGGCGGGTCCAGCCGCACATGGCGTGGATGCTGAAAGCAGAAGAGAATTTTAAAGCAGCTACTACAGGTGCTCAAGGGAGTAACGGGAAACAGGAACCGACAGTCACAGCAGTCACACAGAAAACAGAAAAAACTGAAATTCTGGAAATGAAAAGCAGGTCAGAAATAGCAATTTAAATGCATCAGTATATAAAACATGTACTCGTCACAGCTGAGCGGGGCTCACGTCAAGGATACAGGTCAGCTCCGCATTCAGGGACCTACACTCGTGGCTGGATAAACGGCCCAAGACACCGAACTCTAATCGCCTCATCGGGTACAGAGGAGCCCCTGCCAAAATCCGCCCCCTGCGCGCTGCAGAGCGTGGGCGGGCAGGCCCAGCTGGGGACCTCATCTCCCCTGGCGACAACGGACGCCCCAACCGACAGAGGGGCGCCGGGCAAGGAGCGCGGAGGGACGGAGGCTGCTTGGTGGCACAGGTCCGGCCCGAGCGAGAAGCGGAAAAGGCTAAGGACCGGAAAGGGAAAAACAAAAGGGTCTTTCCTCCAGCCAACAGGAATCCGGACTCTTAAGCTCCACGGGAACGCAGTGAACAAAATTCAGAATGTGGGAAACAAATGGCCCAATTTCTTCGATAAAGAAGTTGTGAGGAAACAGGGGGCGGAGCTCTAGATCCGGACACGCAGCGCATGAGGCCACGACACACAGAGCGGAACATGGACTCGCACAAACTAGCTCCTGAACACGGGAGACCATCAGACACCTGAAGCATGGATGGATTTTTACCAAAGGAATTAGTGCTCATCTTTTCCTAAGTGTGACAAAAATAATGTGGCTATGCCCTTAGGACGTCCACATGGAAAGATTTACAGACGATCTGAGCTGTGAGATCAGCCGTGGCGTGATGGCCTCAGCGGGACCAGCGGTCTCCAAGGCCTTCCTGCCACTTTCCCACACGCTCCCAACTGGCCCTATCACAAAACTGTTCAAACTCAAATAAAAATCAGGTGCCTGAGGGGCGCCATCGGCTGAGCATCCAACTCTTGATTTCGGCTAAGGTCACGATCTCAGGCTCGTGAGATCAAGCCCCAGGTGGGGCTCCGGGCTCAGTGAGGGGTTTGCTTGGGATTCTCTCCCTCTGCCCCTCTTAGCCCCCCGCCCACCTTGCTTGTGAGCTCTTTCTCTAAAATAAGTACATCTTAAAAACAAATAAACCACCTTAAAAACAAACGGTTTCAGGGGTGTCTGGGTGGCTCAGTGGGTTAAAGCCTCTACCTTCGGCTCAGGTCATGGTCTCAGGGTCCTGGGATCGAGCCCCGCATCGGGCTCTCTGCTCAGCAGGGAGCCTGCTTCCCTCTCTCTCTGCCTGCCTCTCTGCCTACTTGTGACCTCTGTGTCAGATAAATAAATAAAATCTTAAAAAATAAAAACGGTTTTAAAGTTCAGTGAAAACCCTAAGCAGAAAAGATGCATATCGGGCACTAGCAGTGAGCACAGGCAGAAACATTTGCCCCAAGTGCTCGTCAAACTTCTTAGTAGACGCAGATGTGGTCAGCCTTGTAGCCCAGAGCTCTGAGGTCCATGTCTGGTTGGATACACCCTAAAATTAACTGCATCAAAACTCCAACATCACCCTCTCGTTTCATGGTTACTAGTACTACTATTACTATAAACCCAAAGCTATTTTATACTATTTTATGTAATTAAGAGAGTAAGTCAGTAGACGTATCTATGTAATTAAGGAGCCCAGCTTTTCAATGTTAGAAAAAGATGGGAAAAAAACCTAGCCCTGAAGTACTACATTTCAATTGGAAACTTAAAGTCACATGGGTCTTTCTACATACACACACGCATGTGTATCCTTTTTCAAATAATGAGACAAAAAGCTGAAAAACTCTAGGTCCACGGTCCATGTACCATCACGCAGCCTCTCCCACCGCCTACCCAGCTCTGGTTCATCACCTCGACTACGACACGGACATACACGCATGACACAATCAACTATGGGCCATACTTGGGCTCTGGTTTTATATGCACCAATAAGAAAGAGCAGTGATACACACCAACACGAGAACTCCCGGAAACACGAGGCCAGAAAGAAACCAGACATGGGGATCTGTGTGCTGGGACGCCATGTAGCTGCAAGCCACGCACAGAGGAGACCCATCCACAGTGACAGACACCAGAAAGGGAGGAGGAGGATCTGGAAAGGAACATAGTCATATTCTGGGTGACAGACCTGTTCTCCACCTTGTTTTGGGTAACCAGGACATGGATGTGACCAACTGTCACACGTCAGCCCCATAAAAATAGTTTGTCTGAGCCAATAATGATCTTCAAAAAGAAAAGAGAAAGGAAGGGAGAGGAAGGGTCTTCCCTGTCAATCAGCTAGGAGATGCAGAAGGCACAAGAGCGGTAGAAAGCGGTCACACACTCTCCTCCTCCCAAGGGGTAGAGCGTGAGACTCCTGGGCACGGAGGTCGCTCCAAGCCCAGGGACAGCTCGAAGCCCACACGCCAAGAGCAGAGGCAGAAGTCTGTGTCAACACTGGAAAGACCCTGGCCACGCTGTGCCACAGCCAAACCCTGACCTCCCACATGAGGCCACACGTGGTCCGATGCCTTGCTAGGAAGGATCCATGTCCAGACTGCTGGACTTGACCACCTGACTGCAGTCAAGCTTCCCAGCTATCTTCCCGCTCATGGAGCACAGGCCGCAGGAAGAGGACAAGGCAAATGACTAAACCAGACCGATCCAGGAGGTCATCCTCCAAGACAACTGGCCCGGACTCCTCCCAACTCAAGATCATGAAAGGCTTTATTTTTATTCATTTTTTTTAAAAGATTTTTATTTATTTGACAGAGATCACAAGTAGGCAGAGAGGCAGGCAGAGAGAGAGAGGGAAGCAGGCTCCCTGCTGAGCAGAGCGCCCGATGCGGGGCTCGATCCCAGGACCCTGAGATCATGACCTGACCGGAAGCCAGAGGCCCAACCCACTGAGCCACCCAGGCGCCCATGAAGGCCTTTTTTTAACGGAGGTACAGTGTAGAGGGACCTGTTCCAGATTTAAAACTAGACACCTGGGGCGCCTGACTAACCAAAGACACGTGTGAGCCTTGAATAATCCTGGGATGGGGGGCAGCTGTGGAGGGCACTGAGGCAACCAGGGGACGTGGACTACTTACAGTACACACTGGCTAATTTTGGGGGCTGGGGGACCCATACTGGAACTATTTAGGGACAAAGTGTCATAACATCTATAACCTGGTTTCAAACTCGCTTTTTTCAAAATGGTAACGGAAAGGAAGACCAGGCGAGTGGGAAACGTTCACGGAGGCCCAGAGCACGCTGGTGTTCACGGTCCCGTTTCTCCATTTTTCTTTTTGATACTTTTAGTAATAAAAAGCAGGGATAGATTTGTCACATCTGTTCCCTCTCTGACTTCATCCCACACACCCCCAACCCTGCTGGCTTGGGCCCCCCCCTTTTGCTGTACCCCTCTTCCCAAGTACCCCCATCCCCGCCTCACGTCCTTTCCTCCTTCAGCTTCGGACCAAAATGTCATTTCTCAGCTTTTTCCTGACTCCCCTATTTAAAATGTCAATTCCAAGGGGCGCCTGGTGGCTCAGTCCCTAGAGCATACGCCTCTTGATTTTGGGGTCATGAGTTTGTGCCCCACAATGGGTGTACAGTTCACTTAAGAATAGTTAAAAATAAAATAAAATGGCAATCACCAAAACAACAATCACCTCTTCACACACATACATTATCTTTCTCTGCTTTCCACACCTACAGAGTAATTCTCGTCATCAAGCATCCCACACTTCCCCTACTTCTTGGTTTACCCCGCGCACGCACACACACTCCCCCCATTAGACTGTCACCTCCTGGCGAACAAACGCTCTATGTTTTGCTCATTTCTGCATTCCCACCACACACCCTACCACGCAGTATGCTCAATAAAAAACACTACTGGGATTCTGCTTCCCGACTCCGCGACTCCACTTCTGGGATCCTGCTTTAGGAAACCGTGCACCCGGCTCAGGAAGAGTCCGACCGAGGAATGTTCTGCACAGCACTGCTTCTAACGGCCAACGAGCTTAAACAACGTTTCAGGATACAGGAATGCAACGCCATCCTCTAACAGATCAAGCATCAAGTGAGAAGCGTGGAGGCCGGCGGAACTCCCCACCAGGAGGACACACAGTGATTCCCAACACCAAATGAGCAAACCTGTGTAGCTCGCGCTGTTCGAAAAAAGGCAAAAGATACGTTTTAAAAAACAGCGGCAGAAAACACCAAAGCACATTAATGCACGTTTTTCCTTGTACGTTTAGGCACGTAACAGCACAAAAGACGTCAGTGCCCAAAGGTTAACAGAAATCACCTGCACAAAAAGAACTAAAGCGAACTCATCCGGGCAACCTGTTTAACTGGTACTAGAACGTTCTGGAAATACTAACGCTGGTGCACTCGAAGACTGAGCGGCTGCAAGCGAACGCACGCGCCCCGCGCCCTTCCAGGGGCCCTCCTCCCAGGCTGCCCCGTCCACCCGCGGGGGCTCCCCGCTCCCCTCCCTGGTCGCCCCCATGGGCGCGGCCAGGGCCCCGCACTCACCAGACACAGGTGAAGGGTCCTTCTTGGGCTGGAGGCGACTGGTCTGGGGCAGGAACGGGTTGTTGAGCCTGCGAGAAGCGACAGGGTCAGCGGCAACCGAGCTCGGGGCTGTCCCTCCGCGCCCCGCCGCGGCCCGCGGGGCCGCTCACCCGAACGCGTTGGGCTCCTCCACCACTTTCATCTTGGCGGCAGCGGCGGGCGCGGGCCCTGCGGGGAAGCGGGCGGTGAGGAGGCGCGCGGGAGGCGGGGGGCGGCACACGCGAGGGGCCCCGGAGCGCAGGAACACTAACCGCGCGCCGCGAGCCCCAGCAGCAGCAGAAAGCTGGCCAGCCCCGCCGCCATGGCTCCGCCGCGCGCGCGGTCACGTGGGCGCCGCCCGGTCACGTGGGCGCCGCCGGGCCGGAAGTGGCGCTCGGCGCCTGCGCGAGCGCTCGTAGCTCACCTGCGGCGGACTGCGAATCCGCAGGTGTCAGGGGCCCCGCTGCCCGCCATGGGCCGCAGAAGGGCCGCGCGGAGGCCGGGGGCCGAAGGCAGCCGCGCTCGGCACCCAGCGGGCCGCTCCCTGGAGGTCTTCGCCGAGGAAGTGGGCGCCGCGCTGCGCGGTGAGTGGGTGCGATCGGGGCCGCGGGGCAGGGAGCCGGGGGCTGGGGGCCGGCTCGACGAGCTGCGCCTGAATCTCGGTATCCTTCCGCGCCCCGGTGCAGCGTCCGTGGAACTAGAGGCGGCCGAGGACGAGGGCCCCTCGGGCCTGGTGCGACTACCCTGCACGCTGGCCATGTGGGAGCTGGGCCACTGTGACCCCCGGCGCTGTACCGGCCGCAAGCTGGCCCGCCTGGGTCTGGTGCGCTGCCTGCGCCTGGGCCACAGGTTCGGCGGCGTCGTGCTCAGCCCGGTGGGCTCCCAGTACGTGTCCCCTGCGGACAGGTAGGAGCGGGGCCCGGGGATGGGGGAGTGGGCGGGACTCTGGCACATCCTTCTTGCGGGGCTCCGCGAGGCGTGCGTGTATAGGTCGTCCTCGCTGCCTAGCGCAGGATCTAGTAGGTCTCAGTAAGCGTGTGTTGAGTGAATGAAGGAATCCGCTGCAGGAACACACACTGCTGGGGCTGTTTGGGGGCCGAGGAATGATGTTCTTGTATCCCTGGAGAGGTCAGTCTACAGGGACGTCGTCTCCAGAACCTAGCCCGCCTTTGCTCCCGACAGACAGCTGGTGGCACAGAGTGGGGTCGCTGTGGTCGACTGCTCCTGGGCCCGCCTGGATGAGACCCCGTTCGGGAAGATGCGGGGGAGCCACGTGCGGCTGCTGCCCCACCTAGTCGCCGCCAACCCCGTGAACTACGGCCGGCCCTGCAAGCTGTCTTGTGTGGAGGCTTTTGCCGCCACCTTCTGCATCCTGGGTGAGTGCCGGCAAGCCGCTGAGTCTGGCCACACCAGCAGCATTGTTTTCCACCATTTCCTCTTGCGAGCAGTGTGAGGGTATGTGGGGCGGTCGAGGTGGACAGGCCAGGACTGCAGTGCCACCTCTGTCACCCCTCACCTTGCCCTCAGAGAACGTATGGTCCCTGTGGAGGCTCGGACAGGCAGCCCCTTGAGAGGGCCTCTGTGCACGGCAGAGGCGGGCAAGCAGCTCGTCTGGACTGTAGGATGGTGTCTGATGGGGAGTTTCAGGTGTGGGGATGGCACTGTGGGTCCTGGGGATACACTTGGGATGGGAGACTGATGGTCAGCATTGTTGGGTTTCTGGTGTCCGCGCTGTCAGGTTTCTCGGACCTTGCTGTCATTTTGCTGCGGAAGTTCAAGTGGGGCAAGGGCTTCCTAGACCTGAACCGCCAGCTCCTGGACAAGTATGCAGCCTGCGGCAGCGCGGAGGAAGTACTCCAGGCGGAGCAGGAGTTCCTGGCCCACGCCAAGGAGCGCCCCGAGGAGGAGGAAATCGGTGAGGCCTGGGCATGGATGCAAGCAAGCCCTCTGGTTGGGAGCCAGGACCATCCTGGCATGCCACACCTCCTTTTGAGAAGCCGAGGGGGTGAGGCCTTGCTGCCCCAGCACCTGGGAGGCTCGGTTGTGCTCTGAGCTCACCTATATGTCCCTTTCTTGCTTGCTTCCTCTGTTCAGATCCTTTTGATGTGGATTCTGGGCGTGAGTTTGCAAACCCCAACAGGCCAGTGGCTGGCAACTGGTAGGTCCTTGGGCTTCCCAGGGAACAGGAGAATCTGCCCTCAGCTGGGCTTTTGTCGAGCGAGTGCGCCCTCGGTGAACACACCTGTCCCTTCCAGGCTGCTTGCAGACAGCGGTGACAGTGACAGCGAGGACGAGTCTGAGGGGCACAGCCCTGATGCCGAGGACGGAGGAGACCACGGCAGCAGCAGCTGTCCTGAGGAGGACAGTCCTCTTGAGCAAGGGGCAAAGGCCAAGGCCCCCGCAGAGGTTTGGGAAGGAATCAAGAAACGGCAGAGAGACTAAATACTGCACACATGTTTATTTTCGTGGCGGAGCAATGAGAACTGGCGACACAGCAGGACTTATGGGGACAGAGACAGGCCTAGCAGCCTCAGCCCTCATAGCACTGAGCAGCACCAGACTCTGTCCTCATGCATGTGACATAGCTGTGCTCTGGGGCCGTCCAGCCCTCCCATTGAAGCTGCGGGCCAAGGACACCCCAGTGTGAGCCTGTTTCTTTGCACTTGGTCTGGGGATTGGGGAGGCTTGCAGGGGATGAGTATCCAGTGAGGCAGGGCCTGCCTGGGAAGGGTATGGACCTTGGGGGTGCCAGGCGTGAGGCTGGTCTCACAGGGGCTGGCGCGGGTAGACAAAGAATACGCTGGACAGTTGCATGCCCAGCACCGAGCTCCTTACACGGACCAACTCTGCGTGCTGTTCCCAGCCTCACAGTGATGCCAGGGGATCCTCTCCCAGGCCTCAGCCAGGTGGGGAGTGGAGACCTATGCAGTTCTTTTTTTTTTTTTTTTTTTTTTTTTTTTTTTTTTTTTTTTTTTTTTTTTCTAATTTCTTTCTTTATTTGACAGAGAGATCACAAGTAGGCAGAGAGGCAGGCAGAGAGAGAAGGGGAAGCAGGCTCGCCACTGAGCAGAGAGCCCGATGTGGGGCTCGATCCCACTACCCCGGGATCATGACCTGAGCCGAAGGCAGAGGCTTAACCCACTGAGCCACCCAGGCGCCCCACCTATGCAGTTCTTAAGCAAACCTGTCCATACATCCTCTGGGTGAAGGGTTCTGGGTGCCCACCCTCCCCTTTGTCAGAGCCCCTGGGAGCTGTTTCCTGCCACCTTGCTTGGTCCAGACTGAAACCCAAGCTGTCCTGCCTCTTGGCCCACAAGGCCCTGCCACACTCCCAGCCCCAGAAGAGAAGACAGAGCTTCTTCTAAGATGGCTCTTTGCTATGGCGCTGGTAACATCTGAGAGTGGCCCACCTTTGCTCAGGGGCATCCCTGGTCTCACCACTAGTGCCAGTAGCCCCTCCTTCAGCCTGTAGTTGCGACCACCAAAACTGACTCCAGACATGGCCTAATGTTTCCTGGGGAGCTAAGCCACCCCACTGAGAACCCTGCTCTTAGATGGATGTCTGCCTGCTGTGTGGCCATGGGAGCTGAGCAGGCAGATGGGGAAGCTCACCTTGTGGCCAGGCCTGCTCTATTCTGCGTCCAGGGGGATGGCTGCTGGCCAGGCCCCACCAAGTCAGCCCCCAAGACCCGGCATGGGGGTTGCTGGATGGATTAACGGGGTTCACAGGACACACCACACGGACACGGCCAGGGCAGGAACGAGCGGGAGGGCCAGCTGCGCATGCACACCACAAGGCGGGGTGGGGGAGTGAGCCTCGGCTGCACAAAGCTGACCACAGGGCTGGATGAGGACAATGAGGGGACTCGTGGAGGGGCTCAAGGGTCTGCTTCCATGCTTTTCTCCAGCTCCTTGAGTTTCTTGACAAACTCCTGTGCCTCCTTGTTGGTGCGGCCCTCCAGCATCCTGAGCGCTGACTTCACTGCGGGCAGAGGTGGGGGGGGCGGCGTGAGCCCCTACCTCCAGCCAGCGCTCCACCCCCCCGGGTACCCGCACTCACCCTGGGCTCTGGGCCGGCGCAGGTGCAGGGTGACAGGCTGCCTGGCCCTCGCGCTCCCTCCCACCTGCGGCCGCGCTATGCCACCAATGCTGCCCAGGCCGAGGGCCGCCTCCCCCGCGAAGTCGTTGGTGGACAGCCAGTCGTGGTCCATGACCGTGAACAGCACGCAGGCGCCGCGGCGGCGGCACGCCTCTGCTGGCACGGAGCTGCGGGCGGAGGGCGGTCATCGGAGCCTCCGGCCCGAACTGCGGCGCGCGCGCGCGCGCGAGAACTGCTGGGGGCGGGGCGGGACACTCACAAGTAGAAGAGCTCGTCGTACACGGGGTGCAGCGTCCGGCTCTTGACCTGCGTCCTCTGGCTGCGCACCAGCGGGAAGAGGTGCGGCGGGCCCAGCTCCACAATCACGAAAGGGTCGCTCAGGCCTGAAGGGCACAGCCAGGAGCGGGCCGTGAGAGCCGACACCCCGCAGCCCTCCAGCCCCGCGCCCCGCCGGCGCCCCGCCCCCTCACCATTGGCGTCCAGCGGGGGCAGGTCCGCGGCGTGCAGGACCTCCACCACCAACCTCTGCTCCGCCGCCTCGTAGTGGCAGCGGACGCTCAAGCGCCCAAACCGGTTCTGCTCCAGGGACCTCTGTGGAAGGGCTCAGGCCAGTGACCAGGCTGGGGCGGGGGGGAGCGCGGGGAGAGGCCAAGTGCGCAACCCCCGGACTCGCTACCTGCTTGAGCTTGTCCAGGTAGTACTGTTCGATGCACTCGCGGGTGGAGCACTGGTGCAGACGCAGCTCCTCCTCCAGCCTCTGCGGGGCGCACGGGAAGTTGAGCACGGCCCCCTGCGCGCACAAACCCCCCTCGGCCGGAGACCCCCCAGGCCAGACCTCACCTTGTAGCTTCCGTCCCTCAGGCTCTCCAGGGGCAGACCCTGACCCTCCGCGTGGAAAAAATTCACCAGGGCCTGGGGCAGGGCAAGAAGGCAGAACCGTCAGAGGCACAGCGGTCCGGGGCCGCAGGCTGAGACCGGTGGATCCGCTTCTCACGCCTCGCGCCCCTCTGAAGCCCCGGGCCAGTGGGGGAGAATGCCAAGGCCGGGGGGCCCAAGTGCTGCTGACACAGTGGGCGGGCAGGTAGGAGGTGCTGGGCGGCCGGGATCCCCGAGGAGCCCTTCAGGCTTGGAAGGCCAGGTACCCCGGCATGGACCGCTCCTCCCCAGGGCCCTACCTCCAGCGCGAAGTGGAAGCGGCCGTAGAAGTCTGCGGAGACGTCGAGGTTGGCCCCGAGGGCTTGCAGGATGGCCTGTAGCAGCAGCTCCCAGAGGGCCTCCAGCACCCTGCAGGGACACCCGGCGTCGGCGGCCGCACCGCGGGCCTCACCCCACCCCCCCAGCCCCAGCCCTACCTGCTCAGATTCTCCTTGACCAACGCCGCATTCAGCAGGGCCAGCTTCTCGTCCAGGTACTTCATGAGCGGGGCCACAGCCTGCGGGGCAGCACCCTCAGCGCCAGCCCGCCCACGGGACCCCCACACGTCCCTGGCCGGCTGCGCACGCACCTCGTCGTTCTGGATGGAGTCCGGCGACAGGCTGATGTGCTGCACGTACTTCCGGATGTCGGCCACCATCTGCGGGAGGGCAGCGTTTGGCACCCCGCGGCAAGGCACCAGGCAGCCGGCTCCCCCACCTGCCCGCCGGCCCACCCACCTTGGAGGTTAGGTGCGCGGTCACGGTCTGGACCTCCTGCTGCAGGTCTTCATCCAGGGCCTGCGTGCAGCTGAGCAGGGGCCGCGGGAGCCCCCCTTCCAGCGCTGAGGTGGCCTCCGGCCATGCCAGACCCCGCAGAGCCTGCCCAGCAGCCTTGCGGAGGAGCTCCACGTTGTTGAGCACCACGCAGAGCTGGGGAGGCAGGCCAGATGTGGGCAAGTGCGTGAGCAGCCCCGCACCAGCCCCACACAGCTACCAGCCCCCTGCCACTTGGCCACCAGCCTGCTCACTGGCTCGCTCACTGCCTCGCCCGCGGCCCCAGGCTGAGCGTCCACCTTCTTCCGCAACAGCTCAGTGTAGAAGAGGGTGGCCTCGCACAGGTCCTGGAATGAGACACGAGGGGTGGGAGCTGCGGGCTGCGTCCCCTGGTGCTGCTGCCCTCCCACACCACACTCCCCAAACCCACAGCCACGCACCTGGCTCAGCTGGGTGCCCAGCGCCTGGGCCTGGGCAGGGTCTGGCCATGCCAGGCGGGCCCACAGCTCCTGGATGTGACTGAAGCAGAGGCTGGCAGTGGCCGCGGAGCTGCTGTGCTTGGAGGAGGCATCTGTGGGCTCCAGCTAAGAGGGTGGGAGGAGGCCTGGGTTGCAGGGCAGCCCTGGCTGAGCCCAGCAGCCTAGAGTCTGGGTCTTACTCACTGTGTCCACGTCCACGGCTCCCTGCAGTCTGCACCTGGCCTGGTCCCGCAGCACCTGCAGCCAGAGCTTCACGGCGGGCAGGAAGGGGGCGTGGATGCCGGCCAGAGCAAGGGAGCGGCTGTCGCTGCAACGGGGGCCCGACAGAGCTCGCCCTGACTCAGACACCCGGAGCCAGCAAACCCCAGGTGCCCTCCCTCCCAGGGCCCTCAGGATCCTGTCCCAGGGGCCTCCTAGAGGAGGCTGGAGGACAGCCAGGTCGGGGGGATGGGGAGTGGGGATGGGTCTGGGAGGCAAAGAATGGACAGAGACAGGTAGGGGCGAGTGGAGGCAAGGGGAGAGGCTGGGTAGGGCACCCACCGGCCGGGGAGGCTGCTCCAGAAGCCCTGGATGTCGGCCAGGGTCAGGTACAGCTCGAAGAGCCCCGAGGCCACCTCGAGGGTCAACTTGGGGCTTAGCTCCTCCGTCAGCACCCACGCCTCCTCGGCCACCTGTCAGGATGGTGGAGTCAGGGGCTGTGAGCAAAAAGGAAACCGAGGCGCCCTCCCAGCCAGGGGGTTTCTCCCCACTCCCCTCCTCACCAGACGTTCCAGCTGCCGGAAGGTGAGGGTGAAGAAGTCGATCTCGACGATGCTGCGGAACAAACCCCACACACCTGCTTGTCCCACGCCCGGCCTGGCGGCGTCCCCGAGGGGCCAGGGCAGGGGCCCCACCTGTGGAAGAGGCTGGCGTAGACTCCATAGCAGGACTGCAGATCCTCGTAGACAGCGTCAGCCAGCTGCACCAGCCCGGCAAGGCGCTGCGGCCCCGGCTGTGAGGAAGTGCGGTTCACGTGACCTCCGGGCCCGCCCCACCCCGCCCCACCCCGCCCCACCCCGCCTCTGTGGCCGGGCCCTCCCCGAGAGGCACCTGCTCCCGAGGACTATTGCTGTTCAGGAGCCTGTCGTACCACTCACGGTTGCCTCTCTGCAAGACAAGTCACCGAGACGCTGTGGGGAACGGGGGAGGCTAAAAGGGCAGCAGAGAGTGACAGAGTAGGCCGAGCCGGGGGCCAGGGCAGAGCGGGCAGCTGGGGGTGGGACACACCTTCAGGGCCGCAGCGATGTCCATGTTCAGCTCCGTCTCGAAGGGGCAGCTCTCGAAGGACGGCTGGAAGAGCTGCATCTTGCTGAGACACCTGGACAGGGGCCACCTGCTAACTGCGGCCGCCCCAGTCCCGCGCATCCCCCCCACCCTGTCCCGCCAGCACTGGGGCGGCACCCACTTCAGCAGCAGCTCCAGGCGGTACACGGCTGTACTGTTGGTGGCTGGGAAATAGTCTCGCAACTGGCGCAGCAGCCGCAGCCCGAACTCGGAAAAGGCAGAGAAGCTGTCAGCCAGGCTCTCCTCCTAGGCACACAGGGCCGGTCAGAGCTGACCCTCTCACGGCCATCCCCACGGGTAGGGGTGGGGGAGCAGCCCGTCTGCAAAGGCCTCCTGCAGCCATCCACAGGCCTGGCCCTGCTACTTTCTCCCACAGCCTCCGGGCCTTTGCACCACCCGTTCCCCTGGCCAGCGGCCAGTGCCCACTGCCTCAGCCCCTCAGCCAAGTGAGGGGTACAACCTCTCTCTCCTGGGATTCCACCCCATCCCCTGATCTCAGCAGTACCCAGTCTTGCTCTGCCCTGGGTCATGAAGTCTATTTTCAAGCTCACACCACCCTGTAGGCCTTGCGCCCTGTCTGTCCAGCCCACGAGCTGCCCAGGGCACACCCGCCAGGAAGGGCACTTTCAGCCAATGACGAGGGCGCGCTCACCTGCTCTTGGGGCAGGGATGACGCCTCCTCCCAGTGTGCCTGCAGGTCTTCCAGCAGCCCCAACAGGTAGCCATAGTCCAGGGTGCAGGTCTGATGGTGGCGGCTGCTGACCTGCCAGTGCCTGTGGGGGCCAGCCCCGCCGCGGTCAGTGCAGAGTCAAGGAGGCAACCCCCCAGGAGACCCCTTGTGCCCCTTCTTCTGCCCTTTCCCGTCCCACAGTGCCCTCAAAGCACTTTCACTCCTTTCACCCCTTCCCACTCAAAGCACTCCTATGCCTTCGCTTCCTGCCCCGCCCATCCGCGGCCACACCCACCACACATCACGCCTCTTTCCCCTCCCACAACACCTCTCCAGCTCCGCCCCTCTCAGCTGCTGCCATTCATCATAGCACCCCTTCTCAAGCCCCTCCTCGCCCTAGGGCCCCTCCACCTCTTCACGACCACGCCCACTTTCTGCCCCATTCCCCACAGCCCTGCCCCTTCCCGGCCCCGCCCCTCTTAGCCCGCCCACTGGCAGCTCCCCTTTCCCGCCACAACCCCGCCCCCATCCGCCCGCCCCGCCCCCGACAGCGCAGCCCCTCCCACCCGCGGCTCCTCCCCGCGCCCCGCCCACTCACAGCACCGCCAGCTGCAGCGCAGACAGGTTGCTCTGCGCGCCGTGCAGACACAGCACGGTGGCCGCGGGCCCGCTGAGCTCTCCGCGCCAGCTGCTCGAGTCCGGCTGGGAGAGGGGGCAGACGTGAGCGGAAGGAGCAGACGCCATCGCCTCCTGTCCCCGGTGCCCAGCCTCCCCTGCTCTCCCTCCCCAGGCGCCAGGTCTCCCCGGTCCCTGGGCGTGGCTACCTCCTGGGACCGATGCTCGAACTGCAGCAGACGGCTCAGCAGCAGCATGTAGGACAGGAAGCCGGACCGCCCGCGCTGGCTCATGCCCGTGTCCCTCTAGAAGGCAGGGCCCGCCCGTCACCAGCCCTGCCCCAGCCCGCCAGCAGGGGTGGAGGGCCGGGATGCAGGGCAAGGGACCCCGCAGCTCCCCACCTGTGTGGTGATCAGCTTTAGGACCAGCTGGCAGTCCCCCTGCACTCGGGAGGCACTGGAGCGCGGTTCCAGCTTGAACCAGCGGTCTTCACCAGCCACAGGCACCTCCTGAGAGAAGGGGGTGCAGACCCGCAGTTCTCCTCCCCATCCCTCCCACAGACCTCTGCTTCCCACTCAACACAGGCCACCAGCACACAGTGAGCACTCGGGGGTGCCTGGACACAAGACACCCCAGGAGGCTGTTCCTTCCCCCTCCTCTGACACACAAGGCCCCCACCCAGCCCAAGAAGGATGGGAGAGGCTTGGGGGGATCACAGGACATAGCCACCAGCACAGTCCCCGGAGGTAACAAGGCCCTGGCCTCCACTCACCCGGACGGGGATGTTGAGACACCCCAGGAAGTCATCTGTATGGTCCTCCGTGGGCCCTGCTGTCCCATTCGCACGGGCCGACTTGACAATCTGTTTGAAATACCTGAGCAAAGCAGGGTAGATGCCCACCTGGGGTCCCCGGGGAGCCGCCACCTGCTGGCCCATGTCTGGGGGGCCCAGGGTCCCCCCGTCCTACCTGCTCATGCCCTTCAGGCCAATGACTTCGTTCAGCTTCCTGCACGCCTCCACCAGAGACACATCATCATCATGGTCCCTAGGGGCGGGCGAGGGGGCAGACCTGGCTTGTCTGGGGCCTGGCTGGGCCCTGAATGTCCCCTCCCACTGCATGTCCTTTGTGCCGCAGGGCCCCGGGGCCTATACCAGATGTCCAGGTGCAGCTGGTCAGTGCTGACGTCCTCGATCTCACTATGAGGAAACAGAGATGGCCAGAGGCTGCAGAACGAGCCTCTGCCCAGGGCTGGTGGGCCAAGGAAGGGACAATCCCCGGAGCTGCAGGAAGGAGTCCAAGAGCTCCAGCTTCTACGACAGGCTGGCTGGACGTGAATCCTGACCGTGTGGCCACTGGGGCCGGCACCTCTCTCTGAGATAGTGACGTCCTCTGGCACTGAGACGGCACGCGTCCTGGCGTAGCAACCCCCCATGTCCCCACTCCCACCACCGCTGTCTGGCTGCACAAAAGGACTTACAAGAAGAAGTTTTCCTTCCAGACGGGGTTCAGGGTGCTGCTCTTGACCTCGGTGACCTGGATACACTTGGCCGGCAGCGGGCCTCCACGCTTGCTGCCTTTGCGGAAGCTGAAACGCTGCTCCTTGTGTGGGCCTGGCTCCCGCGGGGCGCCCGCGGCCGGCAGGATGCCCAGCATGCAGTAGGGGTCACTGAAGCCTGAGACGCCGCAGGCACCTCAGTCCCCGGTCCCAGGCAGTCCCCGGCCCTCCACAGCCACCAGGCCCAGGCACAGCCACGCTCCTGGCTGGTCCCAACTCACCATTGGGGTCTTTGGCCAGCAAGTTCTTGGCACGCATGACAGAGACTTTCAGGGCGTATGTGGGGGCCTGTGGGCCGAGGGTGCCGAGGGGCTGCTTGAGGGAGGATCTGTGGGGCCAGGGCAGGGCCCCGTGCTGTGCCCTCTCCACCCCCAAACCCTAGCCCTGCGGCTGGTCAGCGTCTGCCCACCCTGCGTGGCAGCCCCACCTTGGCCTTCTTCACGCGTTCAATGGCCTTGGCGTGCTCGTCAGAGCTTGTACCAAACACCTGTAGAGGACAGGCAGGTGTGAGGGCCCAGGTACCCCCCAAAAAGAGCCGCCCAATCTCCTGAGGGCTATACAGGAGAGGAAAAAGATGCATTTGTCTATCCATCCATCCTCTGTGTCCATGTGTCTGTCCGTCACCCCATCCTTCCGGGGACGCCAACCAGCCTGTATGTGTGTCTGCCTGGGCGCACACGTGTGTGTAGGGGTGTTCTGTATGTGGGCCAAGCCTGCATTATTTGGGTGATGGGGACAACACCAGGCAGAGAACAGGGCTGGGAGAGACAGTGGGCTCTGTTCTCCCCAGAGCAGGGCAGGGAGGGGCCGGGCCCAGCCAGCAGGGAGGATAGAACCAGTGGGACTCACCTGCTGCAGGTAGCCCAGGAGGGTCTCCTGGTCGTCCACCTGGTCAGGGCCCATGGTCCCTGCCCGGTAAAGGACTGTGTACAGGGCTTCCTCATAGAGCATCTCCACCTATGGGCAGGGAGCAGGGTGTGCCCTGAGTCCCAGCCAGCCCACCCCTGTCCCCCTCCGCCCTGGCCACTGGGGGTCCAGGCACCTTGCCCCCCGCCCCGGCATCCCAGCTCCCAGGAGCTCCGCCCACCGGCAGAGTTGGGTCCCAGTATCTGTATAGTTGTACCTGCTCGGCCCTGCAGGGGTCTGACACCCGACTTACCGGCTTCCATGGGGAATTCTAGTCCTCACCCCCACCACCTTTGCTGTCCGCCTGTCCCCAGGACCTGAGCATGGCACACAGGAAGTGCTCTCGGATCTCCCTGGGCCCAGACCCCTGTCCCCCTTACCTCCTCCTGGGTTAGGGCTCTCAGGCCACGGCTGGGGTCCACGGGCTCGGCAGGGGCTGGTGAACCACTGCGTAAGAGGACCTGTGAGGGAGCTTGGGTAAGGGCCTCCTGTGCGGACCACTCCAGGGAGGGGAGGAGTTGAGGTGGAGGAGTGGGGGCCTGCTGCAGGGGGGCAGTGGGACAGCCCAGCATGGTGCCCCCACACCGGGCAGCAGCACCAGCCGTCCTCACCTCGGGGCAGGGAAGGCCCTGTCTGCCTTCGCCCTTCTTCAGAATGAGACGCATGTGTGCGAAGAACTCCACACCGTCCCCGGGTTTCCTGCAGAGGGAGGCCGGGCCGAGGGTCAGCGGGTCCTCCCTGAAGCTCAAGGCTCCCGGCACATGCCTGCCCCCCCACCCAGGGCCAGCCACCGGCCCCTACAACTTGAGGGGACTGCCTGGGTCTCCGCTTGTCCCAGGGCTCAGTCTGCTGTCCAAGGCGTGGACCCCGCCCCCTGCAGGCCTCGGGTTCAGACTCTCCTGGGCTCCCCCCAGAGGCTGTGCTAGGGCAGCGGGAGAGTGGGCTCCAGTGAGAGAAGGGCGGCCAGGTGCACGTGACCATACGGGATGGGGGGCACCCACCAAGCCCCTGCAGCGGTGGGCTCCTGTGGGTCAGCGCCAGCGCTCCCCGGCTCTCCCTCGGTCCTCCGGCGGAAGGACGGGCGCACCTGCACCTGCCTGAGCACACTGCTCTTGATCTCCAGCAGGGTCGTCATGGTGGGGGGTCTGCGGGCAGAGAGCACGGCCGTAGCCGTAGCCGCAGCCACCACAGCAGGTACACAACCAGCAATGGTCCCATCAGCCACAGACCGACGGTGGCAGGGCGCTGCCTCCAGATGGGGCTGCCCACGGCACCGGAGGGGGCACCTGAGGCTCCCCAGAGCCCCCCCTCCCTCGATGCTGGATGGCACTGGGCACCCTGGGGGCCATGGGCAAGCCTGCTGGCAACCTGGGGCCAGTCCCTTGGTCTAAGTCTTCATGGCCCGTTTACAAAATGGGGCACCCCTGCTGGGTCACGTTGGGGACTGGACAGTGCCGAGGGGTGATGATCAGTTGATTGGTAGGTCGATCAAGCCTGGCACAGCCCACGCTCCGTGGCTGGGAGCTGCTGGGCTCCAGCACATAGGGGGCCCATCCTGCCACACCCCCACCCACGACCCATCCAGGGTGGGGTCCCCTGGCTCTGTCCCTGGAGTCGGAGGACACCTCAGCAGCAAAGGCCTGTGTGTCCTGGGGGCTCTGCTCTGTGTAGACAGAACGCAGGCAGGTGGGCACGCTTGGAGGACAAGTCCGCAGCCCTGCAAAGGGGCTGAGCCCAGGCCCCCAGAAGTGTGCATCTCCGAGTCGGGGACAACCTGCTGTCCAGGACTCCCCTGAGGAGTGTCGCCGCGTGCATTCGTTCTCATCCAGTCTCCCCCGCCCTGCCAGCCACCGTCACACTGGCTCGCCTCCTCCAGGGGGTTCAGGATCCCCTGCAGACCCAGGGGCAAGGGCAGCGGGACCACAAAGCTGCCGCGGGGCATCTTCTTCCACAGCACTGGCCAGTCCAGGCACCCACCACTCTCCTGTGCCACCCTACAACCTGTGCCTCCCCCAAATCCCAAGGTCTCCTTGTGCCCCGTCGGAAGCCATCAAAGTGCTGACCCCCTGGCCAGGCTGACTCTTCCACTCTGTGCCTACCCCTTGGGCTCCCTGCCCCAGGCTTGTCAGCCTCTGGTGTATGGCACGCATCATGCTCCCCTGAGTGTACCACAGGACCTTTGCACTTGCTGCCCTGGTCCCCTTTCCTGGCAGAGCTACCCGTCCACTCACTGTGGGAACCTCAAGCAGGCCCAGCCCGTGCAGAGGAGCACTATCATCTTGCTGACGAAAGAGAAGTGGGCGCTCAGCTCGGTGCAACAATTCTGGCCCCAGATCTCCCAGGCAGTTCGTGGCAGGAGAGCCAGGAGAGCATCCCCCCTCCCGCCCAGTGTGCCCAGGCCAGTACCCCAGGGATCGTGCCCACATCCCTGCAAGTCTCTAGGGAACACCTGCTCTCTCCTCCTCAGCACCTTATGCCCTGGTGGGAGCGCTGGAGCCTGGGCATGCTGGAGCCCGGGCAGGCTGGCCATTTCCCGAGCCCTGCCCTCCACTGCATCTGTCTCTCTGTGCCCCAGGGCTGCCATCCCTGGTCTGTGCCCCCGGCCAGCTCAGCCCACCCAGGCAGCCTGCAGCCTGCTTTCTGAAGCCCCAGCGCCAGTCCTGTGGGGACTCGGGGAGTGCTGGGCTCGGAGGGTCTCGACAGAAAGGGCTGCGGGCTCCGACTCTGAAATGAGGCCCTGCCTTCCCTCCTCAGACTGACCATTGCCTGCCCCTGGAGGGGGCCTTCCTGCAAAGATGGGGGGGTGTGAGGAGGCGGGTGCTGCAACGTGGGGGTGCTGTCCTACAGGCCATCAACAGTGAGGTTATCGGGGCCCCCTTCCCCTCTCTAGCTGTGGGGAAGCAGTGGCTACCCCCGCAGCCCCTCAAAGCCAGGTAGCAGCCAGTGCTTGAGCTGTTGCCAAGGCAACCGCCAACTGCGTCTGCCGAGTGACAGGGGCTACAGGGGCTCACGGACCCAGAGACAGACATGACGCAGGAGCCAACTGGCCACAGAGTCGGGGTGCCTCCCTGAGAATAAAACGCTCAAGACAGAGGGAGAGCTGCCCCGCCCCATAATCTCAGCCCCAGAAAGGGGTGCTTCTCTGCTCCCCTCATCTACCTGGAGAAACTGAGACCCCGGGCTTAGAAGCTTATGCGAGGCCACAGAGCCCACAAGTGGCCAGGGACAGAGCCCACCTCCAAATCCAGTGTCCAAGCTCTAAGCTCCTGGCACGTCCTGAGCTCTGGGGCCCAAGGAGGTTGGCCTCCGGCTCTGTGGTGCTCCCTCCCTCAGCCCGTTCACTGGACAGGGGCAAAAGTGGCATCTGGGCACAGGTGTCTGGGAAAGATGGCTCATCTCTGGGTGCCCAGACACTCGTCCTGTTTCCCTGGAAACGGTCCACCACTCAGGCACTAACACTGTGGCACACAGCGGCCTGGTCCCGGGAACCAGTCACCTCCTCGCCCAGAGCTGCACGGTGTGAGTGCACGGCTGACCCCCAGGAAGCCCCCGCTGGCCGCAGGGCCCCTCCGTCTGTCTGCCAGGCCCCAGCAGAACTCTTCCCTGAGCTCTCTGTGTCTCTGGTACCCCTGGGCTGGGCAGCAGCACAGAACAAGATGGGCCTGCATCCTTGCTCGTGCCCGGCCACCAGGGCCAGGATCCCAGCCCTGCTTGTCCAGTAGGCGAGGTGCGGCTGGCCAAGGACCTGAATGTCACACTGGCACGGGGGCCAAGCCAACATGAACACGTCCACCTGGTCCCCTGGCTGACCCCAAGGCCCAGGCTGAAGGGGAAGTGGGAACCCTACCAAGTGGACCCCCTGTCCCATCTCACACCCCGGGGCTGGGTGAGCTGCCTGGAGCCTGGACTCCAGCCAGGGGCTCTGAGCCACACTGTCTCCTGCTAGCCCACTTGGGGGCTTAGGTGGCACCAAAGCAGCTGGCGGTGGGGGCAGCTGAGCCAGAGAGCCAGGCTTTCTCCCTACCTAGAGTCCCCTGTGGCCCCTGGCCACCCCCACAGTGAATAAATACCTTTATGATCAACATCTCAGAGCACTAGGTCCATTTGTACCAAGATTTGGTCCCTGGCGACTTGCGGGCAGGGGTCCCCCACGGCTACCCTGTGTATGTAGGGGGAGTGACAGGGTATCTGGCCTCACATGCTGGTCTCCATGTCACCCTCTTGGTCTTCTCTTCCCAGCCCACCCCCGTTCACTTTTCCTATTGGATTTCCAGCCGTCGCCTTCCGCTGGCTCCCTAGACAGTGCTCCGCAGGACATGGCCCAGCAGCAGCAGCAGCCCAGCGCCCATTACAGATGCTGCTCCCTGAGATCCAATTCCAGCCTGATCCCTGGGGAAGGGCCTGGGAACGTGCGTTTTGAGCAGCTCTGCAGTCCTACCTAAAGCCCTGTGAGGCACAGGATCCACTGCAAAGGGCCACCCCGATACTTCTAGAACGAAAAATGAGGCCCCTCCCTCCGAATTTCCTGCGAGGCTCCCTCCCCCGCCTTCACTCACCTGTCTCCACCGCGACGTCCCTCCCGCCTGGCTCACCCACATCCCTTCCCGTCGCCCCTCCCCGCCCCGCCCCTCCCTCTCCGTGCCCCCCGCAGAAGCCTCGCCCCCCCCCCCGTTCCGTCGAGGTCTTTCCCTCCCCGATGAGGGGGGCGGGTCTGCGGGCCGCTTAGAAGCCTGGTGAGTGCGCATTGTTTTTACCGCTCCGGCCCGGCCCCCGGAGGGGTTGCGTGGAGACCGGGGGTCCTCAGACGACGGGCGGCGGGGAGGGAGGGAGAGGCGCCGGCGGCATCTGCCCCCCGGGAAACCCCGCGGGGCGGCTCGGAGGTCCCCAGCCCCGACCCACCTGCAGCCTCCGCGGGGCATGGGGCAGCGGGGTCGGAGGGGCGTCCTGCCGCCCCCCCACTCGACCCCCGCCGGGGGTCCTGGAGACCTCTCGGCGCTCCTGGAGACGCGGGCCGAGAGAAGGGCCCGGGACCCGTCCCTCCGAGCACGCGCCGGCCTCAGTTTCCCCGCAGCCGGGGGCGCGCCTTCCCACCTGCCGTCGCCCTCCTCCTCGGGGGCCTCCCCGCGCCCCTCGGGGTCCGCAAACGCAGGAGCCGGACCGGGCGTGCGGAGACGGCGGCGACGGCCGCCCAGAGTCCTGCCACTCACCGTGGGCCGGGGGCGCGGGGTCCGGGGGTCGGGGGGTCGGGAGCTGGGGAGACGCCGCGCTCCGCACCTGCTCCACTGACGCCCGGCACCGCGCGCTCGCAGCCGCGCCGACAACTGAGAGCTGCGGGGGCGGGGCCTGGCTGCGAGCCCCGCCCCCGGCCCCCCCCTGCCGCTCGCGTCCCGCCCCTCCCGCGACTCCGGCCCCGGGACGCTGCAGCGCGCACGCCGGCCGCCAGGGGAGTCGGGCCCAGGAGCCCCCGTACCTGGGCGCGGAGGGGACGCGAGGCCGACCATCAAGCCGCGGGTGGGTGCAGAGCGGGGAGCGGCTTCTGCTGGGTCAGGATCCCCTTCCCGGGGACCCTCGGCCGGCCAAAGTCGCAGAAACAGAGCAAGACCCTCCCGGGCCGCCGCGCAGACTTTTCTCGAAGGGCCTCCCCGCCCAGGCTCTGACGGCTGCAGGCATCATCCTAGGGCGCTCCCCACACCGCATCACCTGTTGGGCCAGCGTCCGCACGCCGCAGGGGAGACCCCCGCCGCCCCGGTTGGGAGCGTGCGGGGTCTCACAGCCCGCTGGGAGCTCCAGGCCCGCGCGGGACCCTGGCCTGCGCCCTTCCTCGCCCACCGCGGGGGCCCCACCCTGTGTGCATCTGGCGAGCTGGAGAGATCGGTGGCTCCCTGCTGATCCCAACAGTCTGGGCCGGCCCACCAGCCCTTTCCGACGAGCTCCCGGTGGCGCTGGGGGATCATCAGCGGACCTAGTACTTAGGGAATCCACCGATCTGGAGATTTTTAATAAAGATTTTATTTATTTATTTGACAGAGAGAGATCACAAGAAGGCAGAGACAGGCAGAGGGGGGGCGGAAGCAGGCTCCCTGCTGAGCAGAGAGCCCGATGCGGGCTCGATCCCAGACCCTGAGATCATGACCTGAGCCGAAGGCAGAGGCTTTAGCCCACTGAGCCACCCAGGCGCCCTGTAAGATGTTTTTACCCCCAAGTACCTTTTCTCTAATGGTGGGGGCCCAGGCAGTGCCAGAAATAGAAAGGCCCAGAACACACTCCCGCTGGGGCCAGGGCAAGGACAAGGTTTGCTGGCAGGAGGCCAGGGGTAGGCTGAGCTGAGCACCAAAGGTGGGGGGCCAGGGTTCCAGAACAGCCACTCGCAGGGAGGGAGCTCAGACGCAGCTGGGCACCAGGCTGTGACCCTCCCACCTTGCAGCCCCATTCTGCCCACTTGGTGGAGTTCAGGGAGGGAGTGTGGCAACAGCATGGCCATGGGGGGACCCAGCACCTCTCCCATCACCCCGGGATGGAACAGACACGGCTCTGAGGGGGACACCACCTGTCGCAGCTCCCAGATCCAGACCCATACGGGTCCACACTGCCCTGGAGGAGACGTGGCATTCCCAGGGTGGGTTCGGCTTCTGGAATCTCTCTGCCTGCGGGCCCTGCTTCCATCCTGGCCCAGCACAGCCAGCACAGGGGGGCAGAGAAGCTCAGGAACACACCTTGACTGCTTGGGACGAAGCTGAGCCCGGGCTGCCTTCTGCACAGGACGGGAATCTCGGAGGGAGCAGCTGCTGCTCTCCCCTGGGGGCTGGCAGGTCCTGAGCCAGGATCTCAGAGCCGACACCCACCCCCCCCAACCCCTGCAGTCCTTCGTGGGCTTCTGCCAACCTGTTGGAACAAACACAGGCCTGGTTGCCATGGTGATCATAATGGCTTTGGAGTGAAGAGATGAGATCCCGCAGCCGCTATAAACAGGAAGTTGGGAGGGAACCCTGCTCGCACCCACATCCCCTGTCCCTTGGGGAGCATGGGACTGGGGTCCAGCAGCACAGAGGCCCCAGCCCTAACCCTGTGGCCTGTTGGGGTGGAGGCCTGTTGGAGACCTCACCACCCTCTTTGACAGATAAGAAAGCTATGTCCTGGGGAGGGGAAGGGCTGTTCCAGGGCCACAAAGCAACTGGCTGGGTCCCAAGCCCGGCCCTGGGCCTCAGTTTCCCCAGAAAATCCCCCGGGCCTCCATCCACAAACACTGCCTGGGAAGGGAAAGATGGGCCCATTCTTGCCCACTCCGTCCTCCTCCCCACCTGGGTCAGGCCTCTGCCCCGTCACACCCTCTGCTGCCCTGGACCTCAGTTTCCCTTTTGTTGGTGAAATGGACGTAGCAGTGGCGCGCACCCCTCAGCGAGGGGGGTCTCACCGAGGAGCCGGTACTTGTTCAGGTCCACATGGGACGGTGCCCACGGCCATGGCTGCCCTCGGGGGACTCAGTTCCCACCTCTGTAGGTGGGGGGGTGACCCCACAGCAAGGAGAGAGGGTGGGGAAGGGGCAACGTGGAGTGCGCATATGTCGCAGCAGGAGTTGGGGCACAAAACCTCACCTAGAGAGGTTGGGCTTGGCAGGACTGGTGGAGAGGTGGGGTTCACCTCCTCTGGGCTCTGGGCAGGCAGGGAGTGCGGCTTTCCCTCCTCAGGGCCAGGAGAGAACCCCCAGGCTCTGGACAGATGCTCCAGCAGCTGGAGGGCAGGGAGAGGGGCAGCCCGGGAGGTGAGGGGGCGTCTCTGGAAGGCCACACCAGCCCTCATGGTTCAAAGACGCTTGGAGCACCTGGCCGGCTCTGTCAGTGGAGCGTGCAACTCTTGATCTCCGAGTGTAGGTTTGAGCCTACATAAAAAAATAAAATTTTAGGGGCGCCTGGGTGGCTCAGTGGGTTAAGCTGCTGCCTACGGCTCAGGTCATGATCTCAGGGTCCTGGGATCGAGTCCCGCATCGGGCTCTCTACTCGGCAGGGAGCCTGCTTCCCTCTCTCTCTCCGCCTGCCTCTCTGTCTACTTGTAATCTCTCTCTGTCAAATAAATAAAATCTTAAAAAAATAAAATAAAATAAAATAAAATTTTAGAGTAAGAAAATGGAGTAGCTTGACCTCATGCCCTCTGGTGGCAGCCCTTGGAATTGCAGGCAGAGCCCCTAGCAGGCAGCACCCCGCCCCCTGCTCCTGGGCACCTGTCAGGTGTGAGGGGGAGGGCAGCCATGGAGAATGGCAGGGCAAAGCCCAGGGACTTGGACCAGGGCACTCAGGACTGCAGGAATGCGTCCCATTGCCTGTGCCATCTGGGTCGTTCTGCCAGTAGAAGATGTGGCCCCAGGTGGGAGGGGGTCATGTCACCAGAAGCCAACACCTGCACAGGTGAAGCCTGCACCAGGTCAGGGTGGTCTTGGGCTTCAGGCCCAGGTGCCACTGTGGGCCTGAGGTTTCCGTGGGGCTGGGGGAGGGGGCAGGAGCGGAGCAGCGGGCCCACACAGGGCTCCGCGGGTCTCGTGGGGGCCAGTCTCCTGGCCGCAGAGCGCTGTCCACTGTCTGTCCACTGAGCCTGCCCATCAGCTTCTGGCCCAGAGGCAGGTGTGCGGGGCCGCCTGCCAGCAAGGCCCCTTCTCCACTCACTCCTCTGTGAGGGGCCATGGAGGGGACAAAGGTCGTGCGCCCCATCAGGAGGTAGAGCTGGGGGAGCTGAGTACCCGGCACTCTCCTCTGCACAATGGGGGGCCAGGTTCTGAGGCTCCAGGAGCGGGAGGGGCAGCATGAGCACCAAGGGCCCCTTGTCTTCAGGAGGGTGCTGGGTAGGTCCCCTGGAAGGGGAGAGGTCAGGGAGGGAGAACCGAGGCCTTGGACCCGCAACTTCATGACAGGTGCTGGGCTCCTTGGGTCTGGGGACAGCAGGGTGAACGGGACCGAGTGCTCCCGCCCTGTCCCACCCCATGGTCCTAAGCCAGCCCCCTCAGTCAGGGCCAGGGCCAGGGCCTTTGCAGATGGGATCCCAGCAACTGGAGGACTCCAGACGAGCCTTGGGCCACAGCAACAGGAAAGCCCCCAGACCCAGCACCAGTGTCAGCTGGGGACAGAGCCTGGACCAGCCTTTCTCAGGCCGCTCCCTGCTGGAGCAGGCTCAGACTGGTTCCAGGCGGCCCAAGCCAGTGTTCAGCCTGGCCCTCCAGCCTTCCGCCAGGCAACTTGTCGTCATGGCAACCTCAAAATGGGGGCTGCCCGTCCACAGAGCCTGAGCCGCACCCAGAGGCTTCCGGCAGCCCCACCAGGTAAGGAGACAGCTTTGCACACTGGACAGGCGTGAGGGTGTGGATCTGGCCTGGGCGGGAACATCCCGGGAGGCCAGGGGGACTCTTGGGGACCCACTGCCCTTCCAGCCCTGGCCAGGTTTTCCCGGGAGCCCCAAGGCCAGGCCGGAGCCCCAGGCCATCCTGGACACAGTGCTGCGGTCGGAGTTGAGGACTCACATGCAGCTGGGCATTCCCGGGGGGAGGCCCGCCCCAGGCATTAAGGACAGCTTGGGGTCTCAGGGGGGATGCCCTGCTCTAGCAGGCCTGGGAGATGCAGGGGGCCCAAGGTCAGCACAGGACGTGTGCCTGGTCTCCAGGGGGTCCACAGGGGCCTTTCACCCTGGCTCCAGGGTCACTAGCAGCGCCCCTCCCCCCACCGCAGACCCGTGAGAGTCTGAGGTGGAGGGGTTGGGGGCAGGAAAAGGACACACCCTACAGGCAGCGTTTTGTGGAAATGTTTTTAATTGGAGGGTTCTTGGATACGGTGGTTTATGTATTGCCCACAATTCCTTACTAATCATTCGGCGCCTCATGCTGGGAGCACACTCTCGACCCTCACGTCGGAAACAGGACGGGCACATTGCATACTCCTGTTACAAGAGTCACACCTTTATTAAGCCAAGGACTGTGGCACAAAAGGACATTTCATTAGTGGAAATCATGACAATCCGCTAGAGACAGTGATTACTTCAGAATGCTTCAACTAGAAAATATATCGAATTTCCATATATATTAACCATATACATGTGCAGCTGTTACTAAGTGTCGGTCATTACAAAATAAGACATTCTGGGAGAGGCTACAGAGTCCCCTGGAAGGCCGTCCGCATCAGAAACAAATCACCAACATCAAACGTCTAGCTTCGTCCAGCTAAGCGAGCGAGCAAGGCACTGGGACCTCGGAGCCACGCGAGAACTGCGGCCGAGGAGCCTCCGGACACGGCCTCCAACCTCTGCGGCCATCCTGCTGCCGGGCCGTGTCCCAATGCCCCTCCTGACCGAGGGCCCTGGCGACCGGCCCTCACGCCCTGGCTTGGTCTATGCGCTGGAACCACAGGTGAGCCATTGAGAGTCCCGGGGGCGGGGGATGGGGAAAGGCGAGGCCGGTTGGTGCAGGGCCATGTGCTCACCGGGCCCTGCCCCTGCTCTTGCCCACCTCCGCCTAGGGCGTCTGGCGGCTGAGCCGGCACCCAGACCCGTTTCCCAACTGAGCAGGCAGCTGACTTGGGGAAGCTGTGCAGTGGGCTCAGGTTTTGGGGTGGTGTGTGAGCACAGCGCCGCAGGCGGACCGGGCTCAGAGCTCCTCAGGAATGGGGAGGCGCCTGCGCACGGTGGCCTCAGCCTGGCCCCCGCACTTGGGGTGGGGGCTGGCGCACTGGGTGCAGGGAGGTCGCAGGGCAGCCGGTGAGGCCGGGTGGGCACTGGAGACTGCAGGCCCGAGGTGGACACCAGCACGTGCCAGAACGAGGGGGAGCTGCTGGCGCCCCGTCCTCCCTGGGGCTGGGTCCGGCCCATGCCAGTTCTAGAAGGCTCTTGACACCACTCCCGACCTGACCCCATCCGCTCTCTGCGCAGCCCCCAGACCTGGGGTGGGGGGGCAGGCGCTGGACACACGCCATCCTCGCACACAGCACTATTCAGAAGCCCGGGCCGAGCGCCACGCGGGTCCAGGTGTGGCCGGGCACAGCAGTGAGCTGGGCTCCGTGCGCCTGCAGCCGTGTGGGGGGCCGGGCACCGTGAGGCCGCCTCCTCACGCTCTTAATGACGATAATGCAACGAAAACCTTTATATAAACAGTTTATTTACTCTAAACAGCAACACAGACAAAACGCCATATAAACACAAAGGAAGTGATGCGGAAACGAGACGCCGCTGCCTTTGGATCTGAGGCTCATAAGCAACACAACCCGGGGTCTGCGGGGAGCGAGGCGGGAGGGGCCGGCGGGCGGCTGCGCGTAGCTCTACACGGCGGGAGGCATGCCTGCATCCGCGAGCAAAGGAAACTAGCTCCTCGGGGCTCATCGAAGTATAAAAGTTTATAATTTTACAGCAGTTGAAATACTGACATCAATATTAAAATAAAAGCAAGTTTTACATAACAATCAAAAATACAAAAGACCGAAGGAAGAGACCCTGTATGAAAAACCGGGCAGCTCAGCGCGTCGAGGACTGCGTGCCAGCGGCGGAAATGGAAAATGGCGCCCGCCCACCCTCCCAGGTGACTAGTAATTGTACAGAGCAACGTCAGATTTGCAAAAATGTTGTAAACAAGTTCTTGCCAAACCAATCCCTTCCTTCTTACACTGCCGTGTGGTCGCTGCTTATGAAGGCGCGAACTTCTTGGCTTGTGCTCGAACCCTCTTCTCGTACTCCACTCTGTTTTGGCTGAGGAGGAGGTCAAGAGAGAGACAGGTCAGCGGGCGCGGCCCCCTCGGGGGCCTGGGGCGTCACGGGACGCAAAGCAGGCTCAGAGGGCGGCCTCTGATGAGGAAGGCCCGGGGAGCGGCCAGGCGTGTACCACACTCAAAGCTGGAAGCCGCTGCCTTCGTTCTGGAGAGAAAATCCAGATTGCTGGGCGCGAACCTTGGCTAGATGGGTGGGACTCCTGGCTTGTTTCCCTGTGGGGCCCTGGGGGCCAACAGAAGCTCCAGGGCGGACCTGGGACCCTGCACGGAGCCCAGGTGCAGTGTGTGCCCGTGGGGACACCTGCCTGAGGGTGTGGAGTGCTCCCTGCAAGGAAGCTAGGGGTCCCAAGCTGTGCTCTCCCCACAGATGCCTCTCAGGACGCTGCTCCGGGTCACTGCGGCCCAGGCCCCGGGGCACGTTGGGGCTCCCAGGGTGGAGGGACAAAGGGCCCCCGAGGGGACTTCCCTCAGCTGGCAGTAGGCTCCAGTGACCACACCACAGTGGCACCCACCTGCCCGGGCCACCAAGAGCTGCGGCATCAAGGCCTCAGGACACCTGTCTGTGGCCCGTTCTGGCCCCAAGGCTCCAGGGCAGAGGCAGCCAGGTCGGCCCTGCCGGCCACCACCAGGGGAGCCCCTGCGGCCCGCAGCAGCCGGCTGAGGTGTTCCAACGTGCTCTTAAAAGGGACGCTGACGGGAGAAGTCGTGGGAACAAGGGCAGGCCAGGACTGGCGGCGACGCATCCCGGAGCAGGTAAGACACCCAGCAGCGCCGGGGGAGTGGCCACACACCCCACCGGGCCTGCTGGTGCACCACAGCGAGCCTCCAGTCCTGCTGCCCCAGCGCTGGGAAGAGACACAAAGAAGGCCAGCTGCTCACGGGGGCACTGTGGTGCCTGTGGCCACCATCAGCCACCATGAGCGTCACCCATGACGAAGCGCACACTGGGGGCGCCTGGGGGGCTCAGTGGGTTGTCTCTGCCTTCGGCTCAGGTCATGGGATCGAGCCCCGCATCGGGCTCTCTGCTCAGCAGGGAGCCTGCTTCCCTTCCTCCCTCTCTCTGCCTGCCTTTCTGCCTACTTGTGATCTCTGTCAAATAAATAGATTAAAAAAAAAAAAAAAAAAGTAATCTTAAAATAAATAAATAAATAGATAATCTTAAGAAAACAAAAAACAAAAAAAACCCTCGTGCACCAGGCCAGCAAGTTCTCTGAAGGCCAGAGACCTCCTCGGCTCTGCAGGCCACTTGTCTGTCACGAGAACGCGGTGCATACTGAGTGGCCTCGTATGCGAGGCTTAGGCCACTGCATCAGTGCGGACAGATGGCAGTGACATCTCACAGCACCCAGTTCGGGGACGAGGGCAGGGGATGGATCTCCTGAGTCACTGTGAGTGCACACCCACCAACAGGACACGGAACTGCTGCTGAGCCCCACTGGGACAGGGCCCCGGCCCTGGCTGGGAGTGTCCTGCTGCCCCTGGCCAACACTGGGCTGGGCCTAGGACCTGAAACCATTTTGGGGGGACAAATGCATCGCCTGCAACCTGGCACTTCTCTCAGGTGCTCCCCGGACGTGTCACCTGGCAATGTCCAGAGCGGCCGGAGAACGATCCCGACCTCAGCTTTGACCCTCGGCACTGCTCTGATTCCAGAAACGTCCCCCAGGAGGAACACGCCCCTGCCCAGCCTCTCCCCTGTGTTAGCCCCATCGGTCCCAGCTTTCGAAATGTGGAGCAGTGGGGGGTCAGAGTCCCCTCCCTGGCATAAGGCCCCTAACCCAGGCCAGCCCAGGAGGCTGGCGGACACGGCCAGGGGACCCAGGACCCACAACCGTCGGGCCTCTGCTCAGGCACAGGGTTCTCCCTGCGGCTGACTGGCCCAGGCCTGGGAATCTAACCTAGTCACTGCCTCCCTCAGCGCAGGCGGTGGGCAACACACTACCATGCAGGGAAGGGCTGGGGCGAGGAGTTAACGCCTGGCATCTGGTGGGGACAGCATGGCAGCTAGATGACCCAGATTAAGCCAGGAATACCGCTCCCCTATGGCCCACATCCAGGCCTGGGAGGAGCAGCAAGATGGACATGGCGGGAGCTGTGGGGCCCCTGGGGAACCATGATACTGAACACGCCTCCTTTGGTGCCCACACCCAGGGGGCCTGGCCCTCTGAGCTGCACTGGGGTTCACCGAGGCACCTGGTTTGCCTGACCACAGCCTGTCAGGGACAACGTAGCCAATGGGAACCTATGTCACCCAACCTCCGTCTCCTGACCGCCCCCCCTTAACCAACAGTGCTGTGGCCATACTGGCTCTGGTTACCTGTTCTTGCCTACCACAGGCCCTTTGCACATGAAGCTCCCACTGCCTACAGGGCCTGTCTGCTTGCTTCCTGGCCTCAGATGCTTCTGTGACCACCTCACTCGGTCTCCCGGTCACAGCTCGAGTCTCAGGGCCATCCAAGAAGGCCAGTGGGAATGGCAGCCTGGGCCGGACTTCCACGGAAGCGTACGCAAGCCAACACGCAGCCACGGCGAGGGCGGCTGGACCAGTACTTACCAGTAAATCGTGTAGGCCTCTGCTTGAGCTGGGTCCTGGATATTTGGTTCATTTAGAAGTTCCTGTATTCCTAACAAGATCTGTGTAAGAAGAAACACGGAGCTCAGCGGTTACAAAACCAAGCTTTCCTAGGACACTGGCCCTGGGGTCAGAGCAAGACCACTGTCCTCTGGCCCCACAGAAAGGCTGAGGCCGGCCCCCTGCACCTTGTACCTGCTTAATCGTGATGGCTGGCCTCCAGTCCTTGTCCTCCTCGAGGATGGACAGGCACACTGTGCCTGAAGGGTACACGTTCGGGTGAAACAGCGGTGGCTCAAATTTACCTGCGGCAGAGGGAGGAAGGAAACACGTTTCTGTGGCAGCTGCTGTCCCCTCCCCTGCATCGGGCGCCTTGCTGGCCAGCAGGCATGCGGCTCAGAACTGGGGCTGCGAGGTGGCAGTGTGGGCAGGGCGCACACAGTTCCCAGGCTCAGGGGCGAAGCCATGTGGTTGCCTAGGTCCCTGTCCCTGGTCACCCTCACCCACCTCCCCAAGCCAGCCCAGGTGTGGGAAGTGGGGGGCGGGGGGGGCTGTAGCAGATGAGGACAGTCCTGGGGGCACAGCGGAGGGCAGGAACTCTGAGGCCCTTCCAAACAAGTGGCCATTTTCAGAGCAAATCATCCTGCTTCGAAAAGAGACCTACAGGACTCCACATTATCCCCCTCCACGTTTTTTAAAACACAAAAACTAAAAAAACAAAACAAAACAAACAAAAAAACACGTAGGAAACTGTAAAATGTATAAGAACAAGAACTGCCTTGAACCCACCCTGGGATGGTCCCACAGCTAAGGTCTGAGACCATTTCTCTTCACGTGGGCGCCCTCCCCTTCCCCCTTGTACTTACGTTCACCCAGAAAAGCACGACAGGGGCAGAGCAGCTCGAGGGTTCCAAAACGACAGACAGCCGGAGCCGCCCCGAGCCACTCTGCCCCCAGCACGCGAGCAACACCCCAGCGGGGACTCCTTAGACGCAGGCGCCGTGGCAAGCGTCCCCCCCCCCCAACCTCGGAGCCACCACTGCTTGCACCCGGCCGCCGTAGACAAAGCCATGAGCAGGCATGTGTGTTTGTCCCAAAAAGGAGGCAGTGCCCGCGTGCAGCTTCCATGCGCCCCACAGAGCCCGCCGGGCCCCATGGAGCTCTGCCGTCCCCCTAAAGAGCGGCAGCCGTCTCCTGCGACTCAGGCTGGCGCTGCCCTGGAGACCCCGGGGGCCAGCGCCACACATAGTCCGCTTCTCAAAAGGCCCATCAAGTTCTCGTCCGTTTGCCAGCGGGGCCATCCCGACTCGCCGGAGCGCCGCGCACATTCTGGCCACGAGCCCCATCCGGTGGGCCACGCGGGAGCCTTCTTCCGTGCCGTGGATGCCTTTCTGCTCTTTCGATCGTACCTCCTGGTGAGCACAATCCCTGATCTGCATCTCATCTGAGGAGTAGGCCTGCTTTGTTAGCTAGGAAAGCGCACCGTCGAGGGGGCAGCCGCTTTCCCTGAAGCCCTGACCCCAATTCCGGTCCCCGCTGGCTCCCTCTGCCTGGAGAGGTCCCTGCCCTGAGCCGTCACAGGGCCCACGGCTGACTTCCACGAGGACTCCGGCCCGACTGCGCGTCATCACATCGGGGAGACCCGCCGTGTTGTGGGTCCTCCCCTCCGGTGGCTGTGGGCCTGCCCCCACTGCCCACCACGGGCTTGTCCACGGACGCTGGGGCTGCCTCCAGCTTCCGGCGAGCACACGCACGCCTGGATAGTCACTTGGTTAGCACGGCTGGGGCCCGGCAGGCCCGAGCCCGGCTCCCGCAGACACGGCGCAGACACAGAGCAGACACGGCAGATGGCGGGCCCCAGCTGCTCGGCCCTTCCACCCTGGCTGCACGTGGCTTGCAAATGTCCGGTGAGAGCCGGGCACCCTCCTTCCCTCTGCAGGCTGGCGGGCTCTCTGCCTTTTCCTTGCTGACCACGTATGTGCCCTTCAGGTACTCAGGGCACATGCTCAGGAGCACCCAGAACCTTCTCCCCACCCCAGTTCACCGCTGTCCCCGGGGAAGGCCTGGTCTAGGTGTCTTACAATCCACTTGTCGGCCGCTCTGCCCCCAGGGGGTGCCCTGTGGCACTGCTCAAAGTTAAAGGGACCCGAGAAATGAAGGTGCCATCTCCTACCCGCCCCCTTCCTCTCGGAGCCCTACAGCTCCACCTCTGCATGAGGCGTCCAGATCTCTCTGGAAGGCTGATTCCCTCCTCCTCCCGCTGCGATGCCCTGTGGTGTGTTACTTAGAGCACCGTCTCCCCACACCTCTTGCTCCTTCTGTCAAGAACTGAGCCACCCTACGTGTGGCGGCTCTGCCCCGCAGGCCTGCATCCCCGTCACCGGGTCCCCGCGGCTGGGGCGTTGAGGTCCCATCTTGCCCATCCCACTGTCAGGGCCGGGTCCCCGCCCCTGACGAGCCTCCACTCAGGCCTCGCAACCACCCCTGGCACTCTGAGGGCCAAGCCACTCTCTGCCCTCTGCACCTCTACCTGCCAGGGTCCCCGTGGCCACTGCCACACAAATGTGCTTGGACTGTGCCTGGGATCACACGGGCCGCACAGACAGGCTTCGAGACAACAGACACCGTCACAGCACTGGGGCTTCCCGCCCAACCGGAAAACCCAGGTCCTCGTGTCGGAACCCGTCCTGGGCTTCTGAGCTGTGCTCCGGACCCTCCGGTCTGGAGGTGGAACTCTGGGTGGATTCACTCCAGGGTCTGAGGCTACCGTAGCACCTGGTTTGAGCGCTTCACTTGCAGCAACTCCAGGAAAATAGGTTTTTGCACGTTAACCTCTCATCCCACAACCTTCACAAGCCGGCGCCGTGAAGAAGGCTTGCAGCCCATCTCCCTTTCATGCTCTTCTGCAGGCACTTTTCTCTTCAGGCACTCACTTCTCTTCCTTGTTGCATTTGCTCAAACTTCCATGTTGAACAGAATTGAGAAAAGCAACTAAAACTTGTCTCATTTTTCAGTTAAGGCAGTCATCTGAAGGGACAGCTGCACGTGGCAGAAACCACCCAAACAGCCCGAACAGTCTCCATCCTGGTGGTTACCCCACTACTCGTTCATTTCTAAAGTTCTTCTGGTAGATGCCCTCATAACGGAAGACGTGCTCTTACCTCCGGAATAAATAACTGCAGAGTAAACATTTACATGCGGCCTGGCCTTGCCACGGGCTGTGCACACGGAGGCACGTGTTCGCTCCCCACCGACCGACCACGGACAGGGCTGGGGGAATCTCTGGCCATAAAGGAGGGACTTGCGGGCCCCCGGCGCAGTTCTGCCACAGTGCACAGCACCGCGTGAGGCACCGCGGCCTGCCCGGGCTGCACACACAAAACTGTCACCAGCAGGGAGAGTGACAGCGGGTGAGGGACACAAAGCTGTCTGCGGGGGGGGGTGGGGGTGGGGGTGGTCTGGACTGTGGTCCTTCACATGCCCATCCCTGCTGGGGCTGGACGTGGTAGCACCTTCTCCCCAGGAGGCACAAAGAGCCCGGAGCCTCCCAGTGATCACAGCCAGGATGGGGGACTCAGCCCACTGTGTGCGCCTTCCAGCCCGGGGACTCGAATGAGCTCCGATCCACAGCCAGGCTCAGGGACAGGAGCCCCCAGAGTCGCCCCCCAGAGAACACAGGACCGCAGATCTCTGCTGGAACATGCCGGAGCAGAGTGACTCTGGCGGACTTTGCTCTACTCACATTTTGGGGGTGAAGATGGGTAATCGTCTTTGAAAAGCATCCGGAGCTTAAACAAGCCTCCTTCCCAGGGAGTCTGTTGGGAAACAAAGCAGCGGTTAGGAGCGCGGTGGGCCGAGCTCAGAAAAGCCGGCTTCTGCGGCCCGTCCCCCGGCACCATCCCAACAGGGAGGTGGACTCCTAAACTGGCCCAAAGACCAGCTGTCCCCATGACAGAGCTGTAAGTGTCTCCATGGGCCCCAGGGGGGCCTGGAAAGAGCCCTCCCTGGGGAGGAGTGGGGCTGAGGCCGGATTTCTGGGAAGATAGCAGGGACTTGGCAGCCCCCATGACCCCAGGACTGGGGGGAACGGGTCACGGTCGGATCTCCATCTAAGCAGCTGCAGCGAGGCCCCTCCCTCCAGCTCCGTGACCCCACGGCCCTCCCCAGCCTCCTCTGGGAGGAAGATGGCCACCCCCGCTGCAGCCTCAGACGGCGGGCAGAAACGGTCACAGCGCAGGCAGAGGTGCAGGCTGGCCGCCGAACCCAGACCCCGTCACTGCGCAAAGCATGTCCTACCCCCACCGGCTTCACAAAGGAATAAGAGGCTCCACGACCGTCACCAAGAACCACAAGAGAAAGAAAACAGGCGGCAAGGCCTTGGGAACAATGGGGACACCTCAGGAGCCTCCTCTTCCCTTTGGGGTCATCCCGAAAGAGCTGGATGTGGGGTTGCCGGAGACCCTCACTCCCATATGCTTCCAGCATGCCGGTCCCCAACGGCCCCGGCACGCTCAGGCCGCACACAGCTTTCCCAGGTGGCCCACGGGGAGCGTCTGCATCTGAGCAGCAGCAGCTGGCCCAGGGGCCAGCTTAAAGACCAGCATCACGAGCTCAGGGCTGAAGGACAAGCGTGAAGGCCCTCAAGGCTCCTCTTGCCCCAGAAATGCAGCATGTTCTGGCCCCCAGGCTTGGTGGGGGTGCGGCATCCACCCCTCTCCACAGCCTGGCTCCCCTTTCTCAATTACAAGTGCCCAGGGAGCGAGGTTGGGGGCGTCACAGGTCACCCTACCCCTGCCCCCCCCCGGGGGGATGGGCCAGGGCCTGTGGGGCCAACACGGGGCAGGCCGGCCGGAGGAGCAGCCTCTTACCCCTTTCTTCCCCGGAATGGCGCACTCCCAGTTCATGAGGTTCATCGTGCCGTCGGGGTTCTTTGTCGGGACGGCCACAAAGCCCTGAGAGAGACAAGCACACAGGCACATCAGCGCCACGAGTCCTGGCTCGCCCACTCGCAGAACCGTCCTGTGACCCCCGCGGGCGCTCCGCACAGCGTGTGACCGGCCCGGGCGGAACGGGGACATCCCGGTTTCAACGGGGGCGGGGGGGGGGGGATCGAGTCCACTCTGCTGCGTGCAGAAATAAAGCTTTCCTTACAAACGGGTGGTCCTTCCTCCAGGCTTTCCGCTCCTGGGCGAGTCTGCTGAGGGCGATCCCCGACATGTTCAAAGTCCCTGGAAGAGACCGGGCAGAGTGAGCAGTTAACAGAGGCAGCCCTCAGGCTCCCCGCCACCCCCAGGGCCCAAGGCGCACACCGCGGGCACAGCGAGGCCGGGGTGCAGGAAGGCCGAGGCGCGGGCCTGGGGCCACACGGCTGTCAGGTGCTGTGCAGGGAGAGCCCGCCAGCACTCCCAGCAGAGGCCCGCACCCCCACCCTGCTCTCCTGCGTCCCATGGCAGCCGGCCAGAGCGACAGGGATCCCGAGCTCACTGTCAGACTCTGCAGGAAACACAAGGACAAGGTGGGGCTGTCCGGAGCACTGCCGGACGATGGGGAAGGGGCCGTGGCTGTGACGGGGTGCTCTCCTTTGCCAGCGCCGAGATGTGGGCGGGGTGCCATCAGGCCCCAGCTTAGAATTTAAATTCGGGTCTGGCCAGGAGAATAATCCTCGTTCTCGAAAGCAACGGAGTAGAAAAGCGCCCCATGGCAGACAGCAGTGCAGGCGCATCACAGACGAGTCCCTAGACCACACCTAGCCCACAGCACCCAAGAGACCGACCTCTCACTGCAGCCCCCAGCACTGTCCTCTGTCCCCTCCACTTTCGCATCCCACAGCACCCCCATCCCCTGGCACTCCCTGACAGTCAATGGGTCAAGGCCTGTCTGCCACTCACTCCGGGAGAGTCAGCAGAAAGTTGGGGTGGCAGCAGGGAGCACCTAGGAAGGCCAGAAGACACCTTGGCAGGCCCGCAGGCAGGCCAGCCCACAGCCCGCCTGCTGTGTCCACCTGTCCTGGGAGTGGACGCGGGAGTGGGGTGGGGGGAGGGCGGCTCGAAGACCTGCTGTTCCTCGCAGGACCTCCAGACCACAGCCCCCCCTCCCCGGCCCAGAGTCCCCTGTGCACGGCCCCGCACACCCTGCAGCTCGAGCAGACTGTCCAGGCCGCTGCTTCCCCAGCGGGGCCCAACAGGCCGGCGCCCCCAGCTGCCCTCAGAGTCTGACCCAAGGTCCGTCTGGTGGTCCTCAAAGTCCACGGAAACGCTGGAGATACCCAGAACCCAGCACTTCCCCTAGACAAAGTTTGACAAGACGAAGAAGATGGCTCCTGGAAGAGAACAGCGACCCTTCAGGCTTCCACGGAAGTCTGGCAACAGGTCTTTCTGCTCTTGCGGGGGAAGAGGTCCAACACCCCACACGCCTAAGTGCGACACAGGGTTCTCCACAACCACGAGGGCTCTCAGCCAGATTCAGAAGGACAACCTCCTAGCCACGCTTCCCGGCTCCAGCTCAACTACCCGTCCCCAGCCAGGCTCAACACAGACCTGGGAACAACCAGAAGAGAAACCCAGAAAGCAAGGTGCCGGCTAAGCAGGGAGCCTCAACTCGCAGTCAGCTAGGGCCCCCCCGCCCTTCCTGTTAGCCACTCCTGTGCAATAGCCCCCAGCCCAGCTCAGCCTGACCTTCGACTGCCCCCGAGCACTCCGATGCACATCACACCCGCCGCGCCGGCACCGGCTGCTCCCCCGCAGCCACCCCGCTCCTGGTCCCTGAGCGACACACACCCTGCCCAGGGCCCACAGCGCTGTGCAGTAGGAGTGAGGCCAAGAGCTCAGCAGAGACCAGCCCTAGACTCTCCAAGTGGGGTCCTGAGTGCTTATCAGAAACGCACATCCCCCAGGTCCCTGGGGCCCTCAGTCAGGAACTCCGGGTGGGGCCCAGTGCTCAGGGTTTAGGAGGCTCTTGGACAATTCTTTTCTCAAGAAGTAAGCCAAGTGGGACGAGGGGTCTGGGAATGGCCGTCCCAGAGAGCCACCGCAGTCCCTGGTGTCCTGCAAGAGCCCAGGTCTCAAGAAGCGGGGTGAGTCACGACAAAGTGCCACACCAACTGGATGCCATCCAGTTTCAAAAAACGTGTACTGAGATTATAATACGAGAAAATCACAGGTCTCCACGCATGAAGCATGGCCGTAAGGATGATGGGACAAATCTGACCCCAGAGCACACCTTGTAGTAAAGGCCCAACCTTATCGGACTTCAAAATCACGTACAAACTAGACACCGCCATGCTGAGACCGAAAAAGACCTCCAATTCAGCACCACGAGATCCCAGCATTCTGGTGTGCCCCCTTCGTCCCCATCCCTGTGCAGACCAGACCGCCAGGAACATGATGCCATGGGTGTCCGGGACCACCCGTGCACATGCCTGCCCAGATCTCCTTCACAGGACAACACCCCTGTCGGGAGTATCTGTCCGGGCAGAGGCGGGGCCCAGGGACACAGCCAGGGTGGGCGCTGACCCCGAGGATGAGGATCTGGGCTCGCAGGGAGCCAGGGTGCATGTCCTCTGGTCAGATGCGGGCAGTGACCCTGAGCCTGAAAACCCACGTGTTTCTCAAACTCTTGCCCAACAACAACCCCAGGGTCAGCAGAGACGCCCTTCCCTGCAGGAGACTCGAGGGCATGGCACACTCCTGCCTCCTGGCGCTTGGCAACACTCCCCCGGGTCCCCCAAGCAGACGGCACAAGTTGGCAGGCCGCTTCTGCCAAATCAGCCAGCACAGAGATTTGGTGCCCAAACACAAGAAGCCTGACAGGCACTCCTTTTAAGTGAGATGCAAGGTCCCTGCGAATTTGAGCTCAGCCAAGAATCAAAACAGGTTCCTAAAAACCCAGGCCCGGCCAGGCAATCCTGAGTATGTCTGCTTGCTGACCCTGTGTCACAACCCTGCTGCAGGCCACCTCCTCTGCCCTGAAGACTGGACAGAGCCGCCTGCAGAGGTCTTCTCCCAGATCCTAGCTGTGTGAGCCGTCCCACCTTGTGGGAGGTAATGAGGGGTGGTCCTGTGAGAGCTCCTGCAGCCCCCTCCTCAGGGGTGCCGATGGGCCAGACTGGGCACCAAAGCAGTTTTCTGCCATCAGGGCGAAAAGCCACAGGTGCGCACTTGCCGGGTCTCAAGCAGAGACCTGGTCTCTAAGACATGCTTCAACTCCCAGGGGCCTCCAGCTGTCCAGGACAAAACAGCCCATTTGTTACATTTTAACTACAACACAGAAGCGCTCATTCAGGATACCACGGAACACCCAAGCTAACAGACCCGCACTTAGGGAGCAGGCAATGCAGGTACGCGTTACCCCGACACTGCAGAGCAGCAAGGGCGAGACGAAGACGGTCTCTGAACCACAGGCAAAGTTGGAGGTCTGCCCTCCACCTCCCCCACACTGGGATGTACTAGAAGACGCTCTTCTCCGATCCTGCCCTGCTCCGAGCGCAAGAACCCCAGAGCCACTTCCTGGCTGCCCAGGTGCCCGCAAGGCTCTTCTCTCCCCCTTCTTCAAGCTTCTCAGTCTGTAAAATGGGTGAAAGCCCCTAAAATAGGCCACAAGCAATGCAGAGAAAGCGGAGGTTCGTCTCCCTTTCTGTGCAATTGGTTCTCTACCAAAAGGCAGTTCCCTGAACAGCAAAAAACATTCAGGGCTCCAGACCCCAAACGGGAAACAAGTCAAAGGCCAGCTGTGCAGACCCAGGAACTAAGGGTATTTCCGAACGACACCCAGCGAGCCAGGCACGGCCGCGATCCGGAGCCCGGCTCACCGTGCCCGCCCCTCCTCCTGCTCTCGGAGCTACCAGGTCCGCCCTCCGTTCAGCCCGCACAGAGCGACCTCCTGGAAGTTCCCCTGCAGCGCTCCGTTCGGGTCCTACCAAGTGCGAGCGGCGCGCTTCAAAGGCAGGAGAAAACTCGGACGGCTGCGCTCTCCAGACCCCCGCCAGGCCCGCCGGCGCGGCCGCACTCCGCCACTTGGAGCTCCTCCTGCCGTGCACGCTCTCCCCGGCTGGCAAGCGCCACAGCCACAGGTCTGTGTGCAGACCGTGACCCCGGAAACGAATTTCCCTGGGGCGGAGAAGAACCGCGGCGGCGGGGCGGCCCAGGCTCGCGTCCCTGTCAACAGCGGCCGCTGCCAGCAGCAGCTCGGGGACGCCGCCGCGCGCGCGCCAGGAGGCCGTTCTCCCCGCTCCCGAACGGGCGCGCGGCGGGGGCTCGAAAGGCCGGCCGGCCGCGACCCCAGCCAGGCCCGGCGGGGGCGGGCCCGAGGCCGGCGGGCCCCGGGACGCGGTGTGTGGGGGAAGCCGCACGGCCGCGGCTCCCAGGCGGACCTGTCCCCGGGGCGCGGGAGCCCTGCCCGGAGCCGGGGTGCGCGGGGCAGGCCGGGCCGGGGGTCGGGGGTGAGGAGGAGCCCGCCCGGCCCGGGCCCGACGGCGGCCGAGGCCCCTGCGCCCTGAGGCCAGCCCCCGCCCGCGCCTTCCGCTGCCCGCCCGCGCCCCCCGCGCTCACCTCGGGCGGCCGCGGCCCGGCGAGCGAGGCGGACGAGGCGGCGGCGGCGGCGGCGGCGGCGCTCCCTTTGTCTCGGGACTTCCCTCCCGAGCCCGCTCCGCGCGCAGCCCGAGCGCTCCGAGGACCCCGGCGGGCGGGGCGGGGCGGGGCCTGCGAGGGCTGCCCGTCGCGCGCCTGCCCCGCGCGCCGCCGGCACCGGCCCCGCGCCCCCCGCCGCCCGCGTCCCCGCGCGCCGCCCGCCGCCCGCGCCCTATCGCCGCGGGCCCACGCTCCGGGACCGGCCTAGGAGCCTGGTCCCGGCGCAACTTTCCAGTCAGGCGGCGCTGCGGACACCTGCGCCCTTAAAGGAGCCGCGTCCCCGATTGGAGGGAGCGTCGGCAAACTCCCCCTCGCGATGTCTGCGTCCACTCGAGGACACGCCGGCGGGCAGCAGGGGCAGGGGGAGGCTGAGATCTCCAAGGGCTCCCCGGATGCCGCGCGGGCAGCTCTTCGGGCACGGGTCCCGGAGGTCTCCTTGGGGCTAGGGGCAGGGACCGGGGGGAAAAGATCACTGAGGCCTAAGGATCCCCTGAAGCGTCGCAGCACGGTGACGGTCCCCGGAGCACGGCGGCCTGTGAAGCCCCTTGCTATTGGCCGGTTCGGGGCCCAGGGCGGGGCGTCCGTCGAAGCCGCCCAATGAGTTGACCCGATACAAGAGGCCGAGTCGCTGCCCGACCGACGGGAGGAGAAGTGCGGACGCTCCCTAACCCGGGGCTGTCCGGGGTGGGGGCGGGGCGCCAGGGCTGCAGGCGGGTGGGGGAGGGGAGGGGAGAGAATGGGCGGGCCGGCCCGGAGCGAATACTGGCCCCTCCCGGCCTCTCCGGGCGCCTCCCCGTCGGGCGCGCCTTGCTACCCAAACTCCAGCCCACGGTGGGGGAGCAGGCGCCTTCCAAGGTCAGCCTGCTGCGCCCGTGGACGCCTTGGGGTTAGGCGTTGGTAGGTGTTGGTAGGCAGCGGCGGGTGGAGGGCATCGCGCACTCAGGCTTCACGGCGTGGAGTGGGGGGCGCTGGACTTCCGAAGCAACTCGCATCCATTCACTCCTTTCCCTCCGTTTCTCCTCCCTCCTTTCCCCTGAGACCCCAAGTTGGAACTGCTGAGGCTGCGGGCTTCTCCAGCGTTAGGAACCATAGGTCGGTCCGGCGTCCAGCGGCCGCTCAGGGCATGCATTCCGTGGGCTCCCAGCCGTCCTGTTACTTGGGGGAATAAAACGAGGGCGTCTCTCCAGTTTCGAGATGGGGAGGGGGCCTCCTGGGTGTAGTGGCTGGGCTGGGTTTGGGAGGGGCTTCTGCCTAGGATACCTGCTGGTCAGCAGTGGCCCACAGAGCTTGGCTATAGTGACCTCGGTCCCAGGTGACAAAGGCCAGAGGGCCTGGCCCCCTTGAGCAGAATGTGAGCGTTCCAGGTCTCTGCCAGCATCTGACCTCCAGAGGGGCTCCGCGCTCCGGGATCCCCGCAGTAACCCAGCATGGGCCTGGCTTGGGGATGCTGCCTCCTTCGCCCCTCCCCCGCCAGGCAGCTGCAGCTCTCCACCTCAGGGGGCCGGGCCCATGGGGGCTTATCTGAGACACCTGTTCTCTGGGGCCCCAGCCCAGATTCCCCAGCAGCGGTCCCGGGAGTGGGAGGGTGTGTTTTAACAGGAACCCCAGGTGAGCCTGCTGTGCTGCACATGGCTGCGGACCACTCTTTAATAAGCTGGCTTCCCGCCCGGGGCATGGGCTTCGGTCCCAGCTCTCCCCTGCAGATGCCAGCGGGTTTGCACAGGGCTTTGTGGGGAACAAGGGCTGTGTGGGGAAGGCACCCGACACACGGCAGTGGCCATTAAGAGGTGATGGGCACTGCTGGAGGACGGAGAACCAGGGGCTTACGTGGGCTCCGCGCAGATGGGGCAGAGAGCAAGCAGGGAAGGCCACGTAGGGGGGAGCTGGGAGGTAACAAGGGGTGTAGTTTGGGGAGGCCGACCAATGCGCGTGGCCTGGGTCTGACCCCATGGGCCTTGGGAAGCCATGGAAAGTTAGGGAGAAGAAAACGTAAGACCAGGAGCTGTCCATATATGTGGCAAGGGGATACCTGGAGATGGGGAGGTGTGGCCCCTTGGCCGTGGCTACCAAGTCCCAACCAGCAGGAAGAACTGTCCTCGTAGGGGAAAGTGGCCCTCATGCTGGGAAGAGAGGCAAAACTGTTGAAGGAGATAAGCTGGAGGATAGGCTGGAGGGCAGGGGGTGAGCAGAAGGCTACCTCCCACCTGGCACCCACCTGGCACCCTCAGCCCAAAGCCTCCTTGAGCTCCCACCTCGGCACACACATGCACGGCGATGGCCTCCTGACCGTCCCTTGGTCAGCTCACGCTCATGTATCCAGCACCGACGCTGGCCTTGAAGAAGCACAAGGGCATGGTGTAGATTGGGCCACGTGGCACGCAGGGAACAATAGGGTGGACTCTGGGACCTGAGGATGATGCCCCATGACAGCCAGCAAGAAAGTGGGGACCTCAGGCTTTCAATAAATGGGGGGCGGGGGGAGGCTGAATGCTGCCAACCACCAGCGAGTTTGCAGGAAGGCCTGGAGCCTCAGATGAGGGCCGAAGACTCTGAGCAGGGGCCTCACTGAGCCCGGGCTCCTGATGTACAGAAAATGAGATAACAAGGGCCTTGTTTAAAGTCACAAGGCATTCGGGGCCTTGTCACGAAGTTAAGGAACATGCCTGGTTCAGACAGCGTGGTCGGGGAGGTCTCTGAAGGAGGACCGGGCCCCAGCTGTGGGGAGGCTGGGGGAGATCCTGGCAGGAGGACTGGGAGGGAAAGGCCCCTGTGGCCGGGGGCTGGGTGGGGGGCTGGGCAGCAGGGATGAGGTTGGACAGGACAGTTGGACGGGACGTCATGTGACAGTTCCAGGGTGCTGGGGACTCTGCTGTGTGTTCTAAGCGCAGCAGTTTCAGTGGGAGAGATGCGACTGGCCTGGGCCCAGTTCCCTGGATACAAAGGAGAAACTGAGGCTTGGAGAGAGTGAGGGCTTTGTCCAGAGTCAGTGAGAGTAAGACCCAGACGAGGGAGGAAGCCAGCCTTCCGCGGCAGGTCCTACCCCCACCCCACGAGGAGGGGGTGGTGTCCCTGGGAGCCGCCTGGAGAAGAGGCAGGACCCTCTGCTCCCCCGGGTGCCCACTGGAGGCCAGCTGCGGGCCTGGAGGAGGTCTGCACGCAGGGCTGCCCCTCACCTCCCTTACCTCACACCACATACAGAACCACATTAAAGACCTGACCAAGCGTCGGAGCTGAAACCGTGAAATACATTGAAGAAAACACAGGGGGAAATCCTCACAAAACTGGATTTGCCAATCGTTTCTCGGATAGGACACCAAAACCACCAGCAAGTCAAGAAAAAAACAGATAAATTGGGCTTCATCCATGTTAAGAACTTTTGCACATCAAAGCAAGCTAAGGAAGAAAAGATTCCCTGCAAGAGGGCAGGGCTGGGTCTGTGGGGCCCGACCTGCCTTTCTGACCTCGGGACCCATTGTAGGAGGATGGCAGCCTCGTCTTCCAGCTCTGGGGAACGCATGCAGATTGCCAGGGGGACCCTGCAGCCCCCTCTCCTCCACCCCAGGCTGGCGTCCTCCACTTCCTTCTCCGGGCTCTGCTGTACTGCTGTTCCTTGGCCTCCCAGTTCCATCCAGGACATACCTGGTGTCTCTACGGGGTGAGGGAGGAGGGGGTCTCTTTGTCGGGCTGAGACTTTCCCGGGATGTTCTAGGTAGTAGTGACCTAGCTGGGAGACTGGTCCTACTACCCCTCTTCAAGGGGCTGCCTTTGAAAGCTCCTCAAAGGGATGGGGTATCCCTCGGACCCTTCCCCACCCCCTGGCCTGCTCCAGGCTCCTCGGCCCCTGGCCTGACTACAGAGGCACCTTCTAGTGGTTCCAAGCCAGGTCCTGGGTCACATGAAGGTGTGGTATCCTTCCACATCTGGTCCGTGGTCCCCAAGCTCGCTTATCCCTGCCCACCGGGTGGTTTTGTACATTAGAACAGAAGAAAGAGCAAAGTCTTGGGACTTGGCCTGCCTGTGCTGTGACCTGTGGGTTTGATGGCGTCTTCCCGCCCCCAAAGAGAAAGGAAGATGGTCATCAGATGCCCGTCGCTGTGAACCACCAAGTCACCACTGTCCCCTACCGGAGTCGCCGAGAACAGGCTGGGCAGCGGGCAAACCCCCTGCTGCACATGCCTCCCGGCGGCTGGGTCTCTGCTTCCGCTCTGACCCGACCCGGGAAGAGCGGAGGGACCAGTGTGGAAAATACCTGATTGTCACGAGTGCCGTGAGGAGCACAGGATAAAGGGATTGGTTGGTGGGGCTAGGCATCCCCCACTACTGCACAGAAGGAACCTGGCTCCACAGAGTTTGGCCCCCAGCTCCCTGAAACCCACGGAAAAGGCCATGAGGCAGGTGCATGGGGTCACGTGGGTGCTCATCCCTTCCCAGTGTTTCGAGCAGAGGCTAAGGGGAGGCTGGCCGTTGCTGTCTCATTCTCAGATAACACACGTTTGCTATCGCTGGAGACCCAGGGCTGTCCCTCGATGGGACACCCTGTGGAGGGCGCTGGCTCCACGTGCCGTGCCTGCAGGCCCTCGCTCGGCCTGAGCCCCCACATCAAAACGAGGAAGGGGTTCTAAGGCCAGAGCCACCACCAGTGTGGGTCCTTGCCCCTGGGCAGCTCAGGCCTGACCATGGCTGTCTTCTACTGCCCCAAAGCAGGAGATGGAGACCCCCAGCCCGCTGCCTCCAGGCACCTGCAGCACTTCCTGCCTCCAGACCCCCCACACCACAGCCAGGTGAACCCCCCAACCTCCCCTCCTCCCTGCTCTAAACACAGCCCCTTGGCTGCCTCCCTCAGCACCTGGAAGGCCCTCCCCATCGTGTTACAACCGTCTGGTCCTCTGCCTCCCAACCTGCACCCAGGTAGAGCAGGAATTCAAGATACGCGGAGGGAAGAAGGCAGGAACAGCACACCCACCGGGCTGGGGGTACTCCGACGCGGCTCCATGTCCTGTGGCCCAGGCGCCCCCATGCCAGTGGCAAGCAAGGCAGGTCTGACCCTGGCCCACACTGAGCCACGGGCACCCTCAGATTCGGCTGCTCCTGTCTTAGCTCACCCATCCAGGTAACTAGTGCGTGTGAAGAGGGGACTTTCTACCCCAGCTGGGGACGACACCCCCGTGCCGTGCAGCCCCGCACACGGAGTGCAGGCCGGCCAGACTCCTCGCTTGCAGCCGGATACAGTTACCTGCCAAGACTCCGTGCACACAGGTCCTTTCTTGTTGGGGCTGGACGTGGGGGGGCAGGGCTCGGAGAGAGAGGACAGTAACCACAGAGGCCCAAAGGCGGCCCTTCTCTTCACCTGAGTCAGGAAGGTTTTACTGGGAGCCAGGGGCCTCCTTCACACCACGGTTCCGCGGTATTCAAAGCGAGCTCCTGGGACCCTGAGAGTTGTCTGTGGACACACGTTCTCTGTGCCCCACCTGAGCATCCTGTGAGGACACCATCGTCGCACGCCCACACCCCGTTCTGGGTACCCCATCTCCACATTCTGGGCGCCAGGCCCTGGTGATGCTCAGGACCAAGGACATGCATGCCTGCAGCCCAGCTGGGTTCTCAGTCACTGGCGGCCTCTCCCCGAGCAGGGGCACAGCCTCAGGGGCAGTCACGCTGCCCAGAACCAAGGCAGGGAGGGCGGCTCAGCCTGAGTGCCACCTCCCCTGTGCTCCCCGTTCCCGGGGGCCCTGTCCACCACGGCCTTCCCAGGGCCTGACAGCCACATCCGCCCCCTCCCACGCCTGCCCGCTGGCTCCCACCTGGCAGGCCGAGGCTGACTCACCACAGGTGTGCCTTCTCCGGGGAATGCGCTCAGCCCAACGCCCTGAGGTGTCTCCAGGGCTGACAGGCCAGAGAGGAGATGGCTCCGCAAAGCAGGCCTGCAACACCACGAGATTCTCACAGCTGGGTGGGAAAGGAGGGGCCCCGGTGCTTTCTCACTGGTCAGGGCAGCCTTCCTGGAGGAGGCAACATCTTGGCGGGTGCTGAGAGGGTCTGGAGAATGATGGCAAGAGACACAGTCAGGGAGGAGGTGCCAAGTGATTCGGAAGGGCCAGGGTAGGAGAATCAGGAAGGGGGTCCCGCAATGGGGCGGGGGCGGGGGAGATGGGAAGCGTTTTAGGAACCGGGTGGACCTGGAGCCCCACCTACTGGTAGGTCGCAGGGTGTGCACAACAGTTTGGAGAGGGCAAGACCAACGGGAGACCGGCTCCCTGGCTCCTGGCAGAATCTGGGGGGAGGAATTTGGCAGCCTGCTCGCGGAAGAGTGGAGATTCTGACCGGTGGAGGAAGGCCTAGGACTCGTGCTTGAAAGCAGGAAGAAGAGGAGAAGTCAAGGGTGACCCCCCACCCAGCCTTGAGGCTGGGCAGCTGGCCTTGGCAACACCCTGGGGGTGCTGGGGTCTGCACGTTTGTGGGATCACGGGTGGGCAGGAGCCCAGTTTGGGGCCCTTTGGGTTCTGGGTACCACAAGACACCCCCGGAGATGCAGACCTGGGCCTCCTCATGTGCAAGGAGGCGGGGCCCCCCAGGGGAGGGTGCACGGTGTCGGGGGACAAGGTCTGCGTTGGCCGGCCATGGTCACCAGCACTTAGGGCTTGTGGCTGGGGTCCTGTGGAGGGACCCACGGAGCCACGGGCGCAGGGGTGCATCGTGGAGGAGAGCTAAGCAGAACAGTGGGGTGAAGGCTGCGGGAGGCTGGGCGATACCGGAGTGGCCCTGTTGGGGTCTAGCCTTGAGAGCCCCTTCCTATAAGACGCAGACGTTCCACTCTGACGTATCCACACCAGAGAACTGAACCCGGGCACTGCCAGGGGAGCAGGTCTGCACGTGCTCGTGGGATTCTCCAGGCAGAGCGCGGGAGCCACACCCCCCTTCGTGGGCGCAGATGCGGGTCCACAGCCCGGCCGCCGGACCGGACAACCGCGAGGCCACACGAGGTGGGAAGCGCTGACACCCGCCGCCACTGGGACCAACCTGCAGCGCGGGGAGGGACAGAAGCCAGGAGGCCACGCGGGGTAGGATTCCAGGCGTGTGAAATGTCTAGAGACAGGCCCAGGCCGGCAGTTCTGGGCGGCTGGCGGTGGGGGCCGCGGGCTTGGCAGGCGCAGCTTCCTTCTGCGGGAAGCCGGTGTCCTGGAACCTCCCGGTGCTGTTCACGCACCCAAGGCCGCTGACCCGTTTGCTTGAGCACTGGTCACGGGGCCAACAATTGTGTTATCACGTACCCTTACTCTGCCGATGATGAGGACACAAAAGCCACTCACGCCTTGTCAGGACCACCCAGAGGAGTTGCTGGTGACTTGAGGATGCCAGCTCGGGGCTGCGGGGTGCCAGCTGGTGGGGGGACAGGAAACCGGTCCTGGAGCCCAGAGCCACCAGCTGGGAAGCAGGGGAACAGGGTCGGGGAGGGAGTTCTGTCTGGGTTCTGGACGGGAGCAGCTGGAGGTGTGTTTAGCAGCTGATGACCAGGGCACTCAATGCAATGCACTAAAAAGACCCCACATTTCTGGGGCCCCAGGATGGCTCACTCGGTAAAGCATGTGACTCAATCTCGGGGTCGAGTCTGAGCCCCACATTGGTGTGGAGGTTACATAAAAATAAAATCTTAAAGAAAAAAGGAACAGCTACTAAGTAATCTAAGTAATAAGCTGCTCACCCACACCCGTCAGGGAAACAGCGAAGCCTAGAGAACTGGCTGGCGGAGGAAGACCAGAGACCAGTGTCTCACAGGACAGGGACCGAGATAAACAGGGGGAAACTGAGGCCCACCCAGGGTGAGTTGGAGACTGGGGGTGGGGAGGCAGGGCAGGACCCAGGGGGCATGGGGTGGGGTCTCCCCAGGGCAGGGCCCGTGACAGGAGAATCTGGGGAGCCGATGTCAACCCCGCTGCTCCCGAGGCACTCACCGGTCCAGGTTCCCTGATCAGTCAGGGCGTGTGAGCCCCGGCTGGGATCTCACAGCTTCTGCGTGGGACTCAGCTGTGTCCCCCAAATCCATGTGCTCAGGTCCCGACCCCCCGTGCCACTGTGTTTGGAGGCAGGGCATTCCGCAGGTCATCAGGGTTAAGTACGGTCACAGGGTGAGCCCCCGATCCTGGTGAGAAGAGGAAGAGGGACGTCAGCATCTCTCTCTGTGCGCAGGGTGTCTGCAGGCCAGGAAAGGCCCAACCCCCCCGAGGCCCCGATCTCAGAATTCTCACCCCAGGACTCCGAGGAATGTCTGTTGCTTAAGCCGCAGGCTATGGCCTCAGTTGTGATGGCCGGCCGGGCAGACCGAGACACCCTCCCCGCGGCTCGGAGGCCTGGAAAGGTGCTCGCGTGCCTGATGGTCACTGCGTGCCTGCGTCCAGCCCAGCGGCACCTGGCTAGATGGTGCCCTCTGGTGGACTATGGTGGGAGCGCGAAGGGGCGGGGGCGGGGTGGCTCCTGAGAGCAGTGTGGGCAGGTGACGAAGGGGCCCCCCTGGGCAGGGTCACGTTTTGTCCCGGTCGGAGTTCAGGTGCTTAGTAATCGGCAAGAGCAGGCACAGGGTGTGGGGTTCTGAGACGGGGGGACTCTGAGAGGGCTCGGACTGGGGGAGCCCCACTGACGGACTGCCACGTCCTCCAGAAAGGAAGGGGCTCCCGGAGCCAGGCAGGAGGGACCCGCAGCAGGAAGCAGGAACGCCCTACCACCGCCGGATGCCCGAGGCTGGGAGCCAGGCTGCGGCAGGACCCCTGCGTGGCTTGGGACAGGTCTGCTGGCTGGAGTGGGTGTGTGGCACGGGGGAAAGGGGTGAGAACGCCCAGCCCGGGCCCCAGCCCCAGAGACCCTGCGTGCTGACTACTCGGGGAGTCTGCAAGGGCCACAAGCTGCAGAGACAGAGACAGAGATCTAGGGCCAAGTCTACCCTGACTGGCTGTGAGACCCTGGTAAGTCATGGCCTTCACGGGGCCAAGTCATCGAGCCTGGGCATCAGGTCACGGGTGCTGGCCTGGACCTGCAGCAGATTCGTGCTCTGGGCTCCCCCAAACCAGCAGGTGACGAAGGCGTTGTCGCTCGGTAACTGAGTTATCAAGTGTGCCAGGAGAGGCAGGAGAGACAAGGTTTGAGTCGTCCTTCAGCCTGGAAGGGACGTCTCGACATGCCCCGCAGCACCGAATCCTAAGAGCTTCCTCGGTGAATCACGCCCCTGGCAGGCCTGTCTTACCAGATGTGCCTCCGACCCACAGCCACGGCGCCGCCAGCCAGCGTAAAGGACCCGCAGAGCGCTCCGCAGGTCGGCCGTGGGTGCCCACCGCTGCCCTTCCCACCGTCCCTCTCCTTTCTGACTAGTGTTACCAGCCACATTCCACAGGCCTGGGCTGCTGATCTGACCTAGCACGGACACCGGCATCCAGGCATCCGCGGATGCGTGCAGGGACTAGCCCGGTGGTCTGCAGCCTGATCCTGTCCGGCTCTCCCTGGGATGTCCCCCTGCCCCTGGTTTACGGACTCAGCCGGAGCCGGGGAGAGGCTTTGCCAAGGGCGTGTGCTTCGCCTCGCGCAGCCAGAAGGCTCAGGAGGGCAGCGGGGTGCTGCCGGTGAGAAACCCAACGCTCCCGCTGCCCCTCCCCGAGCGCGGGCCGGAAGAGGCCTCGGCTGCCCTAGACAGACAGCAGCGGGGCTCAGTCCAGAAGCGAGCCTGGCTTTCCCGCGCTGACTCCGGGGTGAGGTCTCTGTGGCTGACCCGTCGTGCACTCCGGCTGGCGCCACACAGACGTCGGATTCAGCCCGGGCCTTCACCGCGCATCGGAGCCCGTCTGCGGAGGAGACGCGGAGCCGGGAAGCGGGCGCGGGGTCCGGGGCGCTCGGGGTCGGGACCCTCCAGGAGCAATGCTCCCCGCCTCGTACTGCAGCCGCGCGCTCTCACCAGCGGGCCGTCTTGTGTTGGGGGGGGTGGGGGGCGCAAACGGAGTGCCCACTCCGCACCGGCGCCCTCCCTGCCCAGCGCCGGGTCAGACCAACACACACCCTGCCCTCCAAGCGCCCCTGGGAAGCCTGGTGCTTTGGGGGACGGCCGTGCAGTTACGCCCCAGGCTGGGCAGAGCGGGGAGCCAGTGGGGACCCTTCCAGGGCAGCAGGGCCTGAGACCAGAGCCGTGTCTGCGGGTGGGCTGTGGCGTGTGGGGACATGGGACAGGCTTCCATCGGGACGCGGGGCGCTGACCTCAGCTCCCTGAGCGCCCTTACCTGCTCTCCTGTGCTCTGCGCCAGGACACCAGAGCGCCCAGGCCTCTGTGCCCCGACCTGCGCCCTTGACCTGCGCGTACTGCTGTCGCCACCCTGATCTGCGCGTACTGCCGTCGTCATCATGACCTGCGCCCCTGATCTGCACGTACTGACGTCGGCGTCATGACCCGCGCCCCTGATTTGCACGTAGTGACGTCGGCGTCATGACCCGCGCCCCTGACCTGCATGTCCTGACGTCATCCTCATGACGTACGCCCTGACCTGCACGTACTGACGTCGGCGTATTGACCCGCGCCGCTTACCTGCAGGGCCTGACGTCGTCCTCATGGCGTACGCCGTGACCTGCACGTACTGACGTTGGCGTCATGACCTACGCCCCCTGACCTGCACGTACTGACGTCGGCGTCATGACCTACGCCCCCTGACCTGCACGTACTGACGTCGTCATGACCTGCACCCTGTCACGTGCATGTACTGACGTCGTCCTTATGACGTACGCCCTGACCTGCACGTGACGTAGGCCCTGACCTGCATGTACTGACGTTGGCGTCATGACCTACGCCCCTTGACCTGCACGTACTGACGTCGTCGTCATGACGTACGCCCTGATCTGCACGTACTGACGTTGGCTTCATGACCTACGCCCCCTGACCTGCATGTACTGACGTCGTCGTCATGACCTGCGCCCCGTGACCTGCACGTACTGACGTCGGCGTCATGACCTGCGCCCTGACCTGCTCGGACTGACGTCGGCGCCCTGACCTGTGCCCTCTGACCTGCACGTACTGACCTCTGCTCCCTGACTGCGCGCACACTGACCTGTTACGACTTAAACAACGGGCTTGCAGTACCTCCTCGTGGCCACACGGGGCGGCCGGATCCGAGCGTCGGGGCAGGAGGGGCGTGGCCCAGCTGCGCTGCAGGTGGGACCAGGTTCCCTAACACCTGGCTGCAGTGCGCCGGCGGCTGGGCTCCGGGGACTCCCGGACGCTGCAAGCTCCATCCACCCCGGACTCGAGCTTCTCCGACGGCCTCGAGGGGCTCCAGAAGCCGCTTCTGTTTGTGAGCCGGTGTGCGCGGCTGTGTGCAAGTGCGAGTGGGTGCGGGTGCATGCACGTGTGTGCAGGTGCGAGCAGGTACGTGTGTGCGCGGGTGTGAGGTTGTGAGCAGGTGCGTGCACGTGTGTGCAGGTGCGTTCGGGCTTGGCGGGGGGTGGGCGCTCGCTCGGTGGAAGGAGATTTTGGAGCTGACCCCGCACTGGCCAAGCTTTTGCAGGCACGGGTAGAGGCTAGGCCGCTGGCCCCGCAGCACACTCCTGTCGATCTCGCTCAGGGTCCATCTCCGCACTAGCCTTGCCACAGTCCGGGAGCCCAGGGACGTTCGTCTCTCTGTCGCGTCATATTCGCGGTGCCTAGGACCTGGCCGAGGCTGGCTCCGCGGGGAGTGTTTGAGGGAGGAGTGAGCCCGCGAACCCCTTGCCGGAAGGTCCATAGGGAGTGGGCTGAAGGGGGCCCAGGTGCACCTTCGCCCCACGGTTCTCACGGTGCCGCTGGTCTGAGCTGTGCTGCGGTCTCGTCGGTGTGGCTCTGGTGTTTCCGTCCTTCTCCCACTGCAGGAGGGGCAGGAACCAAGGCGCAGAGGGACAGGCCAAAGGCCCCTGCTGCTTGTGCTGGGTGTTAAGTGCAGGACTTTGTTTAGTTAAAGATATCATTTCTTTATTTAAGAGAAAGAGAGAATGCACAAACTCGGGGAGGGACAGAGGGAGAGACAGACTCCATGTGGAACAGGGAGCCCGACACAGGACTCGATTCCACGACCCTGCGATCATGACCCGAACTGAAGGCAGAGGCATAACGACTGAGCCACCAGGCGCCCCCAAATCCCAGGCCTTCACCGCGCATGGGAGCCCGTCTGCAGAGGAGACGCGGAGCCGGGAAGCGGGCGCGGGTTCTGGGGCGCTCGGGGTCGGGACCCTCCAGAAGCAGTGCTCTCCGCCTCGTCCTGCAGCTGCGCGCCCTCACCAGCGGGCCATCTTGTGTTGGGGGGGAGGTGTAAACAAAGTGCCCACTCCGCACCTGCGCCCTCCCCGCCCAGCGCCGGGTCAGACCAACACACACCCTGCCCTCCAAGTACCCCTGGGAATCCTGGTGCTTTGGGGGACGGCCATGCAGCTGCCCCCAAGCTGAGCAGAGCGGAGAGCCAGTGGGGACCCTCCCAGGGCAGGGGGCCTGAGCCCAGAGCCGCGTCTGCAGGTGGGCTGTGGTGTGTGGGGACATGGGGACAGATTTCAGCAGTAACACCTGGACAGTGACAGGGACTGGGGATGCTAACAGGCCTCAAGACTGGGGGATCCACCCTTGTCCCCTTCCTCTCTGGGGCTTCCAGAGGCTGCCCCAGTGGAAGGAAGGCCACAGAGGTGGGCCACCTCCTGGTTTCCCTTCCTTTCTCTCTCTCCCCACTCCAGGGACCCGGGGGAGGAGGCAGGGACCACCAGTAGTACAGTTAGGGGCAACTGGAGAGTGTAGTGACCTCGGGCGGCCGGCCTTGTGCTCAGCCTGGCTGTGGGCCTTGGGGCCAGGTCTCCCGCGGTAACTGCCGCGCACCCCCATCCCGGAGGCCACTGTGGGCCCAGGAGCACAGGGAAGGGCCTTCTCCATCCTGGGCCGCCTTCCCTTACCCCCACGATGCCATTCCTTTCTTGGCTCATGGGTGGGGAGATGTGCTGCAGCTGCAGCGTCTCCCCAGAATGAGTTCTGCACCCCTGCCCCGTGGAAACCAGGTTTGGCTCCATGGCTTGTCCGCACCCCGGGGGGGAACCAAAGCAAGGCCTGTCGCTTGAGAGTGGGAGCTTTTGGAGCCGGCTCTGACTCACCCTCCCTCGGCCACAGGATGCGTGTCAGCGGAGACTTCTGGAGAGAGGGCAGGCGACCCTCCTGCCTCCCTTCTGCCTGCCGGCCAATCCTCTCCCTCGGTCTCTGAGGGACAGCTGCCCCGGTCCCGCATGGCGGCCCACCCCGCACCCGAGTCAGCACACCCACCGAGGCTGCCCACACAGGCCCCCATCACGGGGCACCCTGTCTACCTCCCGGTCCTCACCGGGGAGCCGCAGGCTCTCACCAGCTCGAGAGAGGTCTGGAAGGTTCTAGAGCGGACCTCGTTCCTGGTGGTCTCCAGCTTCTCGAGCCACCGGTACTCCCCGGCGTGGGGCACCTCAGTCCACCTTCAGAGCCAGCGTTGGCGGCCGGTCCGCATACCAGGGCCCCTCCATCCCCCTGGAGCTGGGCTGTTTTCACCTCGAGGTCCACCAGCCGCGTGTTGCTGGGTCTCTAGCAGCAGCCCGTGACCCCGGCGTCCTCCGGCTCACAGCGGCTCCCGACGAGCAGTGCTCCTGCGGGCACGTTGCCTGCGGCCTGCTGGGGTCGAGGCGGCTTAAGATAAAATCAGGTTTTGAAGACGGACAAGCACATACAATACTGGGAGCAGAGAAGGACATCTGCAAGTCACAGACGACCCTCCCGGCGGCATCAACTGGCAAAGGAGAGATGAGGGGAAAGAAAATCAGGAATGAGTTCTGGGGAAGAAAACGTGTTTTTTAATGAGTATAGCCTCTCGTCCTTCTCTTTGATTTTTATTTCTCTAGTGAAACTTCTTCGATTTTCATTAACTCTGTTTTCCTTTCCTCGTGGCACAGTTTGAACACCTGCTGTCTGGGGCCACCTCCAGCTCCTGCTTGGGCTGAGACCAGGGAACCCCCCCACCCCCACCCCCTGGCCCCCTGAGTCCCGACTGAAGCAGGAGCGTGAGCCCGCGGGAGGGGAGGTGCTCCAGGCCGAGCCAGCCCAGGGCCAGTGCAAAACCCCAGCGCCAGCCTCCGGGGGACCCCGGCAGCTTCCTCTCAAGCTGGGAGCTTCCAACAGCCCCCCAGGGATCCCAGTGTTCTGGCAGGAGGTCCCCCACGGGACCTGTCACCGGTGCATCCGAACATAAAGCCTCGGTATGCAAATGAGGTGCTCCCCTGGAAAGGAAAGAATGAAGGCATCATTGGCGAGGAGACCCCCCCCCACGGTCTGGATATTTTCAGTTCAAGCCTCAGGGGACACATTTGGTGATTCCGTGTGAAAATATTTTTTAAATGTGCCGCCCTTCAAGAGGCGGTGGGTTTACATGACCTGGGGCCACTGAGCACACCCGCACACACAGTCCTGACCAGGGCTTTAGGAGGTCCCTGAAATGTCACAACTGGCTGAGCGGCTCTGCCCAGGCTGGGGTCCGCGGGTGTCCGGAGGGGCTCCTGTCCGGCGCTGCGGAGGGAGCCGGACCCCTAACCCCGCCAGGTTCTTCTAATTAGCCGGCCCCGCCCCCTTCCTGGGTGGGCCCCTGGCTGCCCTCCGGTGGGCTCCAGGGAACTGCAGGTCACGTGAAGCCCGGCAAGGCAGCTCCAGGAGTCCCGGCCCCCTCCCGTGAGTGCCACCCGTTCCTGGAGCAGGTGCCGGCTGGCCGTGGGATGGCCGAGTCAGCAAGTCAGCCCTGCGCCCGCCTCCCCCGGGCGGACCCCCACGAGGGCTGTGCGGGTGGGGCTGGGGGCCCAGGGTTGGGGCGTCTCAGGCAACCGCCGGTCTTGGGGGTCTCGGTGCTTCCGGCCGTGGCCACCAGGCGGACCGCCCAAGCTAATGGGGTCTTTGCCTGTCATTGCGTGGCGACCCGCCCCCAAGGGCCTTCAGGGCCAGGAGGGTGTCGCTCTGCGGCTGATCTGGGGACTGCTCAGCGAGGCCGGGGCTGCGGGGCGCACACTGGCTTGGCAGGGTCGCAGGTCCACACTCTCCTTCCCGCCAGCCCCTGCCCGGGACCTGAAGATTCCCGCCACATGGTGTCCTCCCCCTGCCCTGAGCCACGGCCACCTTGTCCCTGGGGGCAGTTCTGTCCCCTGGACGGATGGTGGGGAAGGGAGAGAGTGGCCTCAGTTCTCTGGGGGAGTCTCGCCACCCCTTTGGAGCCAACTCTCCAGAACCAGACCTTGTGGAAGGTACCAGGCAGGGCGGGCGGGTCAGGCGAGATCCATGGGCATCCCCAGGTCCCAGGTGGCACTGGCCTTCCCTATCCGGAGTCCTCAGCCTCAGGGAGAGAAACCCAGCAGCTAAAGGGTCTGCACTGGGGGGGCTCAACCCGGCTGGGGCTGGACCCTCCGTCCCTTTCCTGCAGTGCTCGGGGTTGGGCCGCCCGGCCCCGAAAGTCGGATGCCCGTCTGCCTCCAGGACGTGCACTTGCTCGCCGGCGTCCGGGCTCCCGTACCAGTGTCTGCAGCAAGACCCACAGCCTCCCCAGAAAAATTCTGCCTCAGCAACTGAGGAGCTGGGACCTTGGTGGGTCACCCACACTCCGCGAGCCTGGGTTTCTTCCCCCGAGACTCTAGGACCCCCGTCTGCCCTCCGACAGTGGTGCCAGAGTCCAGGTGGGATGCAGCGGGGGGACTTGCCTGCCCAGAGCAAGTTCCCGGTTCCTGAGGTCTGTTCCAGAAACGTCCTGTCCAAAACCCTGGCATCACAGCCCACCCACCCCGGGGATCCCAGAAGGGGCTGCAGGGAGCCACGTGCCATGAAGGCCCAGCCCCCCAGCCCCTCGTCCTTCGCCATCTTGTCTCCCTAACACCCGCAGGTGTCCGCGGTATCACCCCAGCCGGTGGACACGGGGTCAGCCCGGCCCTTAGTGGCCCATCGGCCAAGTGCCAGTGAGTGGGCTGCAGGACTGGTCACTTATGGGACCACCTCAGACCCAGGGGCCTCAGGACCCTGAGGTCAAGAGTCCCGTGATCCACCAGAGGAGTCCGCCAGGCACCCCTCGTGTTTTTAAATGAGAAATTGATTTGAACTGCCAAACTCCCAGAAACCAACACATGCGGTTCGTGGGTGCGCAGGAAGCCCCGGGGCTTGCGGACGTGCCGTAGGGCCTCAGGCCGACCGCGGGAGGCGCGGACATTGCCCTGATGAGACTGGAGGCCCTCCCGGCTCTCTCTTAGGTTGTCAACCTGGTGTCCCTCCCAGCGGCCTCCCTGATGGTTCCCTGGAGGAAGATGTGCTGGGTGAGAGGCTGGGGTGACATCAGATTCAGAGGCAGGGCTCAGGGACAGCTGGTGCGGGGCGCTCTTCACCCCAGCACCGCCTGGGGTCCTGCTGGCCCGCGGGGGTGAGCCGGGTGGAGTGTTGGGTGGGGGCCGCCGGAGGACCGCAAACCCAGGGACTGTTTCACATGTCATGTGAACCTGTTGGTGGAAAACCTACGCTCAGCATTTTCGGGGGCTCTCATGTCTAACTGGGGCACTTTGAACGCATCCTAGGCAGGGTAAAGCATTCCAGAACGTCTGCCGAGACCACCGTCCCTGCCGTCCCCGCCGGCTGCTCCGACCCACCTGCTTCTGAAGCTGCTGCTGGGGCAGTTCTCGCCGGCCCGTGGGTGTGAGACTCCCTCCGAGTCCAGCTGCCCTCCGCCTTCCGTCAGGCACCGCAGGCCGCCTCGGGTCCTCGGAGGGAACACCGATGTCCTCACCTCCAGGTGCAAGCCTCCGTCCCGAAGGGTGTCCCTTTGTCCTGAGGAGAACCGGTGACGGCAAATTGGAGAGGAGGGAGATGGGGGTGCTGGAGCTCCCCACTTTGGGAGTCAAGAATGGGGTTCTTTTGTTTTTAAAGATTTTGTTAGTGAGAGAGAGCGAGAGCGAGCGAGAGAGAGAGCGCAAGCAGGGGGAGCCACCAGCAGAGGGAGAAGCAGACTCTTGGATGAGCAGAGCCCGACGCGGGGCTCGATCCTAGGACCCTGGGATCACGACCTGAGCTGAAGGCAGATGCTCAACCGACGGACCCCCCCAGGCACCCCAAGCTTGGGGTTCTTTACCACAACCTTCCAGGGACCTGCCCGACGCCCACCCTTCCCAGACACCTTCCCTGCGACGGAGCCTGTCACCCCCGCCCCATTTGTCCCCGCTCGGTTCCTGCGTTGTCTCAAACGATCGCATCCTCCAACCCAGACTGGGACAGACCCTCTGTCCCTTTTGTTCCTGGTGTTCTCACGGCCCTGTGCCTGACACAAGGCTGGGCTCAGGAAATGTTTATTGATTGACTGACGGACCAGTAATCAGCCCTGGTCCCAGGAGAGGGAGAAACTCAGCATGGTCCACCAGCTGCAGCCCAGGAGATCTGCCAGGTCTCCGGTGGGGAAACCAGCGCTCAGAGGGTTACAACAATGTGCTCGGCTTCACAGTGGTGATGCCAACTTAGAACCCAGCAGGCGATCCCTGTGACGCTTGGCCCAGCGTGGACACCACCACCCAGAGTCAGTGTGACGGGCTGACGTGGAAGGAAGCTTGGCCCCGCCGTGTGCAGTAAGGGCGTCCCTCCCTCTTGCTCTCCCCCTCCCTCCGCTCTCCTTCAGAAGTGCTCATGTGACTGGTAGCCCCGGAGCGTTCGGTAGTACTTCTTGGAAATCTCACCAAAGTCCATCAAAAGGCCCCCTTGGGATTGGCGTCGGAATCACATAGAATCTAGAGGCACTAACGTCTCCGTGACACACTGTCCTTCCAGCCACGGCAGAGCCCCCATCAGTTTAGGTCTCCTCAAAAGTCTATCCAGGAGCGGCCCCACTTTCGTAGGAGCACGTCCGCGGGTGCTGATAGGTGGGAGTGAGCGGAGCGCCCACTGCCAGGGGAACGGTACGCACGACGCGGTCCATCCACGCAGGGGACAGGGATGCTGCCTGGGGAAGGGGGTTCTGACACCTGTTCCAGCACGATGAACCCGGAGGACGTGCCTGCTCTAATTTCAACACGAAATGAAACAGACGTGGCCATAAAGTTACAGATGTTTCGCTTTCCCGCTTCTCCGAGGTCCCTGGAGTCATCAGATCCACAGACATGGAGAGCAGATGGCGGGAACTGGGCGCCGGGGGAGGGGCGCTGTGTAACGTGGACCCAGCTTCAGTTCTGTGAGACGAGAAAGTTCTGGAAGTGGATGGTGGGGACGGCTGTACATTATGAATAGATTAAATGCCACAGAACTGTGCACTGAAAGTGCCTAAGATATATACATATACACATTTATTTACTTATTTGAAAGAGAGGGGGTGGGGGGAGGGGCAGAGGGAGAATCCCAAGCAGACCCCCGACTGAGCTCGGCACTCTACATGGGGCTTGATCCCGGGACCCTGAGATCGTGACCCGAGCCAAGATCGAGTCGAACCCTTCACCGTCCGAGCCACCCATGCGCCCCTAAGATATATGTATGTGTATTTTACCATGATAAAAAAAGTTAGGAAAAAAGATCCTAATAATTTTCGTAATTTCCTTTTTTTGGATTCTTGTACCCCTTTGAGCAGACAGACTCCTACAGATGTGGAAGCAGCATCTCCTCATTGGAACGGCCAGGGCTTCACTGGTGGTACGTAAGAATGCCGGGCTTTTTTTTTTCTTTTCCATTTCTCGTTACACTAGCTACAACTTCAACGCAATATTAAATAAAAGTGAAGGCCATACTCCCTCTTGGCTATTTTTTTTTTAATTTCATAGAAGATACTTCTAATCATGATCCATTTGGGGTGACATCTCCCCGTGGGGCTTGAACTCACGACCGTGAGATCAAGACCTGAGCTGAGATCAAGAGCCGAACGCTTAACTGAAGGAGCCGTCCAGGTGCCCCTCCATTGTCCTTTCTTAGAATGAATGGTCTGGCGGTGACGCTGGCCTTATAGTGGCGTCTTAGGACAAGGTGTGTGGGTTTCACTCTTTCCCTCTTTTGGGAGGAAGGTCTTATTTCAAACTGGGCTGACAAATGGCTTAAAATTTTGACAGAACCCATCTTTAAAATATCCATGTGGTGCCTTTTTTCCTTTTTAACAAAATAGCTATAACAGTCCCACTTTCATGATGATTTCCACACCTGTTACTTCCGGGATCCCGCTCTAGGATCAGGTTTAGGAGGTAAAATCCAGCTGCTTGAGTGTGTGGACCTGAGTCGTGACAAATGCGCGCGGTCAGGGATCAGTCCCCCCACTCCAGACCCCCTGTGTCCCCTCGTGCCTGAGCCCCCTGTCCCGCAGCCTCTGGCGGCTCATGATGTGTTTTCCGCCTGTAATTCTACCTTTTCCAGAAGGTCCCGCTCATGGGACCACATGGCGTTGGCAGTTGACCCTCACGGACCACGTCGCCGTCGCCTTGACTCGCCTGCAATTTTATTGTTTTGTTTTGTCTTGGTTTATACACGACCCACCCCCCACCCCCCGCCCTGTTGCAGACTGTCGGCGCCGTCTCGGGTCTCCGGCATTCCGCCTGGAAGCGGATCCGCTCTTCGCATCCTGGTCTCTTCCGGGGCCGCAGCCTCCGTCTCCACCACTCCCAGTGCGGCTCGTGACACTTAGCCCTCCCCGGCCTTCGGCTTCCCGCGTTTTTTCCCCCGATCCGGCGTTCAGGGCTGTGCATCGGTCTTACTCTGCCTCTTCCTAATGCCGAATGACGGCCGGCACTGTCTCCCACGCCCGTCTGCCGGTGCGTGGTTCCTTCTGGGGAGTGTTCCCATCTTTTCAGGATTTCTTTACTTGGCTTTCTGCTTCCTCATTATGGTGTGGACAATCCCTTACGCGTTCTGGGTACAAGTATTTTATCTTCTGCAAATGTTTTCTCCCCGCCCGCAACTTCCGTGCTCTCCCGTTTCCTTGGAGTGTTTTTGGATGAGCATGTTCTGAATTTTGACAAAACCCAACTTATCAAAAAAGCTTTTTAATGAATCATGCTATCCTTTGCCTGGCATTTGCTTGCAGTATCTCTTTCTACCCTCCTCCCTTCAGCTTTCGGTTCTGTCTTGCAAGTGGTGTACATCCACCTTCGGTACTTTCGCTCGCTCTGGGTTTATTGCTATCGCCAGTATTCTCAGGCTGATTCCTACCACCTTGTTTTATTATTTTATATTGTTCAACTATCCCTGTTTCTTTTTTTCATTTTTTCTCCCTTTCTAGAACAGGTGTCCACAGGAAGGGAAGACTGCGTCCGTCCGTACCTCCTGCCTCCTGGTCTGACTTTCCTAATTCTGTCACCAGGTCGGTATCATCTGGATGGTTGGGCCTGGGTTGCCCTGGCTCTATCTTCTCTTTGACTTTGATACTATCTTTAAAAAAAAAAAAGATAACAGTAACCTTTGTGATGGTACTTGGTTTCTTTTGCTGGATTATCTCTCTTGCAACATTTTCCTTTAAGAGTTTTATCTAAACTGTTTCAAAGGGAGGCAAAGCTTTGCTATGCCTGGGACCTTTCCTGAGGATATAGCTCTGTGGCTTTTAAAGGGAGGCTTGCTGGGTTCTCACTGACTTGTGTTCACCTTGAATGACACGCAGAATGGCGTGCATGCACACACGCGTGCGTCGGTCTCTGTGCTGGCCTGCCCACCCACGCACGGCCCCTGGCCTCCCTCAGCCTCTCGGAGAGGACAGGAGCGTTGCGTGCCAGGGCTGATCACCCATGCCCAGGATCACGGCCTCCTCGAGGGCTGTGCATTTCCACATTCCCAGTGTGTCTCTGGGGCTCAAACTGGGGCTTTCCAGGGGGCTCCTCATTCTGAGGGAAGACCCTGTTTGCATTTCTAGGCTCTACATCTGGCTGCACCTGTGCCAGGCCCCCCATACCCCCCCACCCCGGGGCACCTGCAGGCCATAGGCCCAAGGCCTTTGCGGAACCTCCTGCCCCGTTCTGGGGGCCCCTGCTGAAGGGAGCGGAGAGCCAGGGCCTGACAGAGGATGGGAGTGGGCCCATCACCCCAGTGCCCTCCCTGCCCTGCCCTGGGGCCTCCCAGCACCCCACACCATGCTGTGTGCCCTGACCCTACTTGTCGAAAGCCAGCATGAGCAGAGAAGAATGCAAATCCTGTCTCCTGCCCAGAGGTTGGGACTGGAATTCTCCCCCTTTTTCTGGGCTGTCTGGGCGTCCCGGCATCTCTCAGTCCTCCCTGGGGCAGGGGGCTCCGTGGCTCTGGCTGGGCTGGGGGCCTGGGGGGGTCACTGCCCCGTTGCCTAATCTCTTCTTGCGACCCTGTGGGGGCCTCAGGGAGTGGCTGAGGCCAGTGGAGCGCGGGTCTCCCAGGGGGCCTCAGGCAAGTTTCCTGGAAGGCCGAGTACCCCAGGACCTGGGCACCCCCCCCGCCACCACTTCCCCTCTCTTGGGTGAGTGTGGGAGGCCAAGACACTCTCCATGAAAGAAAGACAAAGCACAACTTGGTAGGATGTTCGAGCCCGGCTTGGGTGCAGCCCGTGAGTCCCAGACAGAGGCAATGGTTCCCACTGAGAGGGACTCCGGGAATTCCACCCATCCCCGTCTGGAAATGCCCCAGCTTAGCCTCGATGTCCGAAGGGAAGCCAGGCATGGACTGTGCTCATCTGCTTAGGGCACCCCACTCCCACTGCCCCGAGTGACTGGGACAGAGGAAGTAGGACCGTGGGCCGCGGGGCAACACCGAGCAGAGGGCAGAATAGCTTCAAGTTCTCCGTCTCAGCCTGAAGCACTCCCTCAGGCAGCACCGGGGGTGGGGAGGGGGGGCTTCCCACCAAATTCTCACTCTTTGCAGACATCAAGGTCATGACCGTGTCTTTTGTGATGGGCCCCACTGTCACAGGGTGGCCCCGGGAGGTTTCCTCCTCCGCCCACCCAGGGTCCAGCCCTGTGCCCTGTCACCACCGGCCCCGTGGAAGAAGGCCTGTTGGGCTGCAGCCCCCAAGAAGCCTAGCCTGCTGTGGCCACTTCCTGTGTTATTAGGATGAATGGGGGCCCTGGAGGGACGGCCCCAGAAGGAACCGTCACAGAGAAAGCTGGTGCTGGGCCTGAGCTCTCCCCCGCCGGGCCCCCTGCAGATGCTGTGGTGGCTGTTTCTGACCATCCCTGGGCTGGGGGGCTCTGTGCCCGTGACCCCTGGTGAGTCCCGATCCCCTCCAATGTGCTCAGGGCTCCTGGGACTCAACCAGGAGGAACGGGGATGGTCCCCATTCCCTTAGGGAAAAGCTTGCCTTGTCCCTTCCTGAGCTCTGGGAAGGTCATGGTCCGGGTCCCTGATGGCCCCACCACTTGTTTCCGTAGACTCCAGGGGCGTGAGCTGGTGGGCATCGGGGGGGCTGCAGGCAGGCAGGACCCGTGGCCGGTCAGCCTGAGGTTCTACAGCCTGAGGCACAGCCTGTGGCAGCACATCTGTGGAGGGTCCCTCAGCCACCCCCAGTGGATGCTGACCGCTGCCCATTGCCTGGAGCCAAGAGTCCTGCCTTCCCCATTCCCGTGGCTGGGGGTGTGTGCACACACACGTGTGCATGTAGAGGGTCCCCCCGTGGGAGGCAGGCTTCCCGGGGCCCCCCAGCTCTGAGAGCCCCCAGCCTGCCCTGAGAAGCCCAGCTCTCTGCTCCTCCAAGGAGGACCTGGAGGCTGGAGCCTTCAGGTCCAGGTTGGGTAGCTGAGACTCTACGACCACGACCAGCTGCACAGAGTGGCCGAGATCGTCCGTCACCCCAGGTTCAACGAGAGCCTGTCTGCCAAGGGGGGCACGGACATCGCTCTGCTGAGACTGGAGGCCCTGGGGACACTCCCCAGGCTCGTGAGCCTGTCACCCTTTCTCCCAGTTCCCTGGTGCTCAGCCCTGGAATGAAGTGCTGGGTGACTGGCTGGGGGAACTTTGGGGTCCACAGTAAGGCAGGGGGACCTGAAGGATGGACAAGGAAGGGAACGTGGGTGGGGTGTGTGGGGACCACACAGCCAATGGGCTCAGTTCTGGGTGGGGGAGTAGGGGGACATGCCCAGGTCGCAGATGCCTGGTAGCAGGCCGCCTGTCCCAGCTGGGCTTTGCGACACATCTAAAAAAGCTCTTGTTTAAACTTGGACAGCATCCTGGGAGCAAGCGGGCATTTCCGAGTGTCGCTGGGGAAGCCAGTGGCTCGGGACTCAGTCTCGGGGGAGAGGATTTATTCCTGTGTTTCCCCAGTAAAACCTGCTGGGGGGGGGGACAGATTCCCTCCCTTCCCTTGCCTGTCTCTATTTACCTAGGCTGTGTGCCCACCGGGGGCTAAGATGGGGAAACTGAGGCACGGGCTCAGGCTCACACAGCGTTCCTGGGAGAGGCCCCTTCCTCACCCCGGTTCCTGGCTCCAGATCTGGTTTCACTGGCCGTGGGGCGCCCCCCCCCCCAAATTGGGGCCTGCAGGATATGTGGGAGGGTACGGCTCCTCCTCCCACGTGGCCCCGTGTGGAGCCTGGCTCCAGACTCCACAGGTCCCCCAAAGCCAGTCCCACCTCTTTCACGGGGTCTGGCTCTGGTGTAGCCCCCTCTCCTGACTGCCGGAGCGCTGCAGCCCTCACTCCCCTCCCTTCCCACATCACCACCGTCCCAGTCCTCAGCCTGCCGCCTACAGGCAGCCCAGGTCCCCATCCTGTGCAACCGTTCTAGGCTCCTCCAGAGGCTCAGCCTTCCTCTCCAGCCTTCTCCCCCAAACCCCAAGGACGAGACAAATGTCCTCTCCCAGGACTCCTTCCCCTGGTCTGGACAGTCAGCTGCTTCATTACCTCATGGCCCCATCTATGCCATCAAACTCAGTTTCCCCTGGGGCCAGACACCAAGGAAAGGTAAGAGGTGGTCCTGTGCCCAGCACCGGGATGTGTCCTTCTCTAGGAACGTGGAGATTCACCCCTGCCCCCCAGGACAGCCTGGACCATTGTCTGCCCATGTGGGGCCGCGTATACACAACTTAACCAAGCGTGAAGTAAGGGAGAGCTCATGTCCTCGGTCTCACAAGCGACGGCACGGGACAGCGGGTATGGAGACACCGTCCACCGCCCCGGAAAGGTCTACCGGGCAGCTGCATTCGCAGCTCAGAGAGCCGACTGAGCCAAGTGATCCAGAGGCGGGCGTGGGAGAAGAGCCCGCCCAGCTCCCGAGCGGGCGGCTCCTTCCCTGCCCTGGTCTCTGCTCTCTCCTCCTCCCAACACCCGACTCTTCCCTGCTTGCCCACCCCACAGGGCCCTCAGTCCCATCTGCCCTGGTGGACACTGCTCCTGCCTCCCACACTGGGAAGAAGAGAAATGGAAGCTGCTTTGAATGAGGGTGTGGTTAGGAACAGAGACATAGGTCTCAGACCTACGTCTGGAACCACATCTCAGTTCTGTTTCATTGAACTGTTAGCAAAGCAAGACGGAGAGTGCCCAGTGATTTCTTGGGTGTGGGTGTGGCGGGGAGTGGTCCGTGACCCTGTGGCTACCTGATGGGGGTCCACCTGCTTTGACAGTTGGGTTGGAAAAATTTTTGCTCCAGGCCAGGCACTGAATGGGGGGGGTGGGGGATAAAAGGGGTGGCGTGAGGGAGGGGGATGTTCTGTGATTCCTCCACTCTAGGGACCCTTGCTCACAGCCCACCCTCCACTAGAAGGCCAGCCTTATCTCAAAATTGCAACCACCCACCCACTCATCCATCCACACATCCATCCATCCACCATCCATCCATCCACCATCCATCCACCATCCATACATTCACCATCCATCCATCCATCCATCCACCCACACATCCACCCATCCCAAATGCTATGTGACAGGCCCTGAGTTGCTTTTGGAAGACAGAGACATGAAGAGAACATGGCCTCTACTTCCCTCAGTCCTCCAGCCTCGCAGGACACCACCTTTTAAACAAATAGTGAGGGGAGGGTGTGGCATAGAAGTGGTGCCACAGAGGTAGATCCGGTGTCTGTGCTGGGGACCTGAGCAAACCTTCCAGGGCCATTAGGAGAGCTGCTCTGAGGAGGGGATGTCCGACTGGCTCTCCAAGGAGACACAGGATGTCCCTCAGGGGATGTGATGAGCCGGGCTCTCCACAGGCGAAGGCACTGGCACAGACCTGAAGCCGGTGTGCGCTGGGGTGTCAGCGCAAGGCAGGGTCCGGGAGTCACGCAGAGAGGGGGCACAGCAGGGGGCCGGACATGAAATGCCGCGAGTTCCGAGCCGGTTTGTGACTGTCTCTAACCCGAGCTCCATCTCCAAGTCGCTCGAGGGCTTTGCCAGGTGCGTGGGGCTGTGTACCCCCAGACTCACCCCGACTTGTGAAGATGCTTTTGGACCGTGCTGCCTCTCAGACTGCTTGCCGGGGGTTCAGGGGTGTTTGGCACCGCCACGTGCCATGGGTATCTGTGCCCACCCCGGACCTGGTGCTGGGCCAAGCGGCAGCTGGGGGCACGGGGAGGGCTGGGCGGCCTCAGCTGGAGGGGATAGCCCTCACAGACAGGAGGCTGAGAAGGCCCCCGAGCTCTCCAGAAGGGCCAGTTTATACCCCACTTGCTGGAGAGGGTCGGGTGCATGAAAGGGCCCTTCTCACTGCCCCCATGAGCGAGGCAGGGAAGACCCTGCTCTTCCCCAGAAAGTCTCTCCCACCCACCCAGACAGGATTTCTGTGCTACCAGCAGGGTGAGGGCGGGAGGGGCCGAGAGAGGGGTGGAGGCACAGAGTGAGGGGGGCAGGGGGTCCCGGGACAGGATCAAACCGGGGGCTGTGCTGAGCTCCGACAAGCGAAGACTGAGGGCAGGATGCTGGGCTCGGTCGCGCGGGCTGGGCAAACAGCACCTGTCATCGACCAGACCTCTCTGGCAACATTGCTGTGGCGGCCGGACCGGTGGGAGCTGTGTGTCCCTGGGGCCCGGGTCCTGGGACTGGGCACTGGGCACAGGGAGGTCTCCTGGAGGCCTTCCTCCCCATCGTGGCTCTCTGCTGGCTGTCTCTTGGCGCCAGCAGGCCTGGGGCCCTGTGCGGCCACAGGGACAGACTCGAGTCTCGGCTCAGTCTCCTTTTTGCTCACAGGGACGCAGCCCGCTGAGAAGTCTGACCCCATCCCCACCACCCTCGGTCCCCTCTGCCTTACAACACATCCTCTCCCAAGTCCAACGGCCCTTGGCTGGCTTCCAGGCTGAGCTGGCTCCACCGTGATGGCTTTCGGGCTCTGGGGATGGCCACCGCGTTCTGCTTACTGCTATCCTGGGAACCCATTGCCACGGTGGCTGCCCTCTACCCTGAGGTGACACTGAGGAGTCCTCTGTGACCCCGGGCTTGTCCCGGGCTCCACTGTGACCATCACTTCCTGCAGCCCTGCTGCCTTTGGGTCCTGTGATGGCATCTCCCTCCTGCCTGCTCTGCATGCTCTCCACTGTCTCTCTTGGAGACTCAGGCCGCCTGCCCTGGCTGGGCTCTACCAGGTCCGCAGCCTTGACTGGCAAGCGCCTGAGGTCACCAGCACCGGCCCGATGGTCATCCTGCCAAGCCCGCTGCCTCGTGGGACACCCGCCATGTCTTGTGTTGTTTCTTGGTTGGTTTCCCCAGAAGAAACTTCCCGCTGCTTCCCTCGGCTCCAGGGCAGGCCTGGGGCCGGGAGGCTGGAGGCAGCACCACCTGCTTGCAGATGTGGCCCCGAGCCGTGTTTCAGTCCTAGGCGGGGCTCCCTACACCGGTAGCCTCCCGGGCGTCTGTCTCTGGGTAGTCGTCTGTCTCTGGGTAGTCGTCCTGCTTCCAGGACAAAGGAAATGTCTAGTCACGCACGACACATCTGCAGGGACAGGTCCCAGCTAAGCACCAGGCGGCAGGGCGGGCTCACCAGGTTCACAGGCTCTGAACATCCGAGGGGGGTTGCTGGGGCTGTATCTTTCGTTACTGACTGGGGATGTCTGCCCTCGCCCCCCATCACCAGCCTCAGTGAACCCCAGAACCCCAGTCCGCCTTCCTCTCCGGAGCTCACGGTCGGTTGCCTTGTATTCAAAGACAGCGGGAGGCCACTTCAGACCCGCTCATCTCGGCTCAGATTATGGACACAAACTCTCCTGCATCTGGAAACTTAAAAATACACTTCCAAACAGTTCTCACGTCTGGGCACCTGGTGGCTCAGTCGGTTAAGCATTTGCCTTTGGCTCAGGTCATGATCTCAGGGTCCTGGGATCAAGCCCCGCATCGGGCTCTCTGCTCAGCGAGGAGCCTGCTGCCCCCTCTGCCTCTGCCCCTCCTCCCTGCTCATGCTCTCTCTCTCTCTGACACGAATAAACAAATAATGTCTTAAAAAAAAAAAAAAGGAAAGAAAGAAAGAAAGGACAGAGCTGCAAAGCCAAGTCAAGTTCCTTGACCCTCAGGGAAAGGCGGAGCTCCGAGGCAGGAAAGCGGGTACACAGACATCAGGAACAGGAGGGGGTGAACACAGGCGTGGCAGCTGTGATCCCTGAACTTGGCGTCAGATACTAGGGACAATGCGGAGGCCGGCACAGCTCAGGGTGACGCCAGAGGAGGAAGCACGCTGGGACAGATGTGCGACCACGGAGGAACGGCGTGTGGGCAGCTCACGGTCGCCCCGGACGCGAAATACAAATGAACACCCCTGTCTCACTTGGTTCCCCAGGAGAATGACCGTCAGACAGTCCCCACTTCATGCAAACCCTTCCAGGCAATGGAAGGAAGGGAGGTTCCCTGGAGAGTCCTGTGAGAGCCGAGTAAACCAGAGAGCGCACTGGGCACACGGACTAACGGACATTTTCGGGCCACGTCCAACAAGGAACACCGATTCGCGATCCAACCTAGAACATGAGTGATCCGATGCCAATAACGTCTTTAAAACATTGCAATAAAACCGGAGAGGGTCTAAACCAGGGTGGTTTAACACCAGAGAACTCTACTGGAGCAGCTGGCCACGTAACGGGGTGGGGAGACGGGTGCGCAAGCCGGCACTGATCTCAGCAGATGAGGGAAACGCATTTGATTCTTGGGGTTGATATGTTCAACCACCATTCGTGATAAAACTCTTAGCAAACCTGGGCCGAGGGGGACTTTGTAGGTTCGATAAGGAGGAGTCTCACCAGGGCCTGTTGCCAAGGTCCTGCCAAGGGCAGAGGGACCCGGAAGCCTGTGTGGGACAGGCAGGGATGGCCAGCGCTGGCCCGCGGGCCCCTCGGGAGCCTCCTGGGGTCATCTGAGACTGGCCGCACAGGCAGAGGGCAGGCATAGACTGAAGGAAGAGCCGGGCCACCCCAGGTGGGGAGGTGGCAGGGTTCCTAAGCAAAGGGAGCTTACATCCCTGTACCTGCCCATCAGAGCCTAAAAGGTGGTGTTGGGGGAGGCCTGACCTGGGCTCTGTCACCGTGCAGGCGTTCTCAGCCCCACGGCGCTACCTCGGGGCTGGGTCCTCACAGCAGGCTCCGGGAGTGAAAAAGCTGTGGAACCCATAGTCCAAGGACGGGGAGGGAGCCGGTGGCCAAGCCCGGCCAGCAGCACACGGTTGCACACAGAACCCGCACCGCGCCGCGGGGCTCACCCAGCGTCCGGCTGACGACCAACAATCCCCCCTAAAAAGTTATAATTCCTCGTGTGGGGGCGCCGGGGGCTCAGTCGGTTCAGCCTCCGCTTTCAGCTCAGGGCCTGATTCCGGGGTCCTGGGCCGGGCCTGCTTCCCTCGGCTGCCCCCGCTCCAGTGCCCGCGGGCTCTCTCCCTCAGGTACGTGACGTGACGTGACGTGACGTGACGTGACGTGACGTGACGTGACGTGACGTGACGTGACGT